>CAUYPK010151166.1:0-28766 GCA_963574355.1 Loris lydekkerianus | reverse complement strand
GGTTTGAACCCGCCACCATTGGTAAATGGGGCCGGTGCCCTATTCACTGAGCCACAGGTACTGCCCGATAATTTAGATTTTTTTCCGTATAAATATTGTTTCAGTAAACATTCTTGTATACATTCTTGGATAAATGTTTTTATGAACACGTTCAAATTTATGCATGATAAAATACACATATGATACAAGTACCAAAAATTCCTGGTAATGGAAATATAAAGTTCAACAATATATACATTTTAAAATTTGATAGATTTTTGGCAAATTGTCTTCCAGAAAGGTAGTTCTAATAGACATTATTTACAGAGGAGAGTGTCTTCGTCTTAGCACTCTTATTGATTGATACTGTACAGGATCACACTTTGGGTTTCTGCTTTTTTGTAAACTAGGAATGAAGTTAAGTATATCTTCATATTTTTTGGTTATTTGTATTTTATTTTCTTACAAGTTAGCCAATTTTTGAATGGGTTGTTCTGACTTATATGTAGGAAGTCATTCTGCAAATTTAATTTTTAGCCCTGCTGAATTGATAAAGAAGGGTAGTACAGGTGGCAGTGTGAATTTTTTTTCTTAAAAGTGATTTTTGTGGCTCGGCACCCGTAGCTTAGTGAGTAAGGATGCCGGCCACATACAACAAGGGTGGCGGGTTCGAGGCCGGCCTGGGCCTGCCAAACAATGACAACTGCAACAAAAAATAGTTGGGTGTTATGGCGGGCACCTGTAGTCCCAACTACTTGGGAGGCTGAGGTAAGAGAATTGCCTAAGCCCAAGAGTGGAATTTGCTGTGAGCTGTGATGCTACAGCACTCTACCAAGGGCAACATAGTGAGACTCTGTCTTTAAAAAAAAAAAAAGTAATTTTTGTGTACAAAAAACACTACTGAGAAGTTTATTTGTGCTTAAAAATTTAGCAAGTAATTTATTAAAGTTCAAAGTTTAAAACCTACTTCTTATTTATGACTTTCAAATCATCTTACTCATCTTATTATATTACTCTCAAATTTAAATAACTTTAACAATATTTTTAGGGGAATTTTAAATGTATATAATAACATTTATTCACGTAGTTACCAAATTATTCTATACTTTTAAAATAATTTTGTAAATTTAATATACTGAACTTTATTTTTTAGTGTGTTAATTTTCTAACTGAAAAACTTTCCCAAGCACTTATTATCTTTTTAAAAAATCTTTGAAAAAATACGAACATAAAAATGGTGAAACTTAATCCCCTTTTATTTTCCAAAGCTTTGAAAAACTGTATCTGAGTTAAAAGTCACAAATCTACATCAATGACTTCATTAAGCATTTTAGATTGGAATTACCCAGCTCATATCTCATTTTAATATACCAGATTCTTTTAAGCATTAGTAATGTTTTATCATTCCTAAATATGGACATATCACATAACCAAAAGTATTAATAAGATTGTTTTGAGTCTCTCAAACATTTCTATATATAATTCTAAATTTTTCTAGGGTCGATGCTTAGCTTCTAAAGAAAGTATGTCATCCAGCATCCTTTTTGGATTTGCTTTCTCAGCTTGTTCGAGGTTCTATAACAACTAGAGATTTAAGTTGGGACATTTAGTGAATTCTGAAAGAGCAGACTGAGCCCTTTTTTTTGGAGACAGAGTGTCACGATATTGCCCTTTGGTAGAGTGCTGTGGCATCACAGCTCACAGCAACCTCAAACTCTTGGGCTTATGCAATTCTCTTGCCTCAGTCTCCCAAGTAGCTGGGACTACAGGCGTCATCCACAATGCCTAGCTATTTTTTTGTTGTAGTTGTCATTGTTGTTTAGCTGGCCTGGGCTGGGGTCGAACCCTCTGACCTGGGTGTATGTGACCGGCGCCCTACCCACTGAGCTACAGGCACCACCAACATCAAGCCCTTTTTAAAAGTCTGTAATGGGGACTTTGCAATTTGAAGGCTGCTCTTTTAATTCTCACTTATCTGGTAGTTGAAGTCCATGAAGTCCTTCTGTTGGAAGGACTCTGTATCTTCCATTCAGGGTGATCATGTGGCAGTTTCAGCTATTCTGTTAGGACAGAAATTGTTTTTCCTGTCTACATCCAGGTGGTAAAACTCGATGAGAACCTGTATTCCCTAAATATACTTCTATACCTAATTCTCATAGATACTAAAATAATACCAATTGAACTTATGTATTTTCTCCTGACTTCCCTTACTCTTCCTTTGGTCACAATTTCAAAGGACATTTGGCTGGTGAGAAAAATGGGTTGGCTTTGGTTAAAATCCTCACATATCCCAGCTACCTTTCACTAGTCTCTTGTGATTTGTTTAAAGGCCTCATACATTTTGATAATACAGCCACCAGCTAAAGGTTAGGTACGTACCCTACACATATTCAAATGCATTTATAAAGCTGTTTCTCGAAGAGCACCCTTTGCAGCATTGTTCCTATTAAAAATATTGGAGATGGTGGCTCACGCCTGGAATCCTAGCACTCTAGGAGGCTGAGGCAGGTGGATCGCTTGAGCTCATGTGTTTGAGAACAGCCTGAACAAGAGTGAGACCTCGTCTCTACTAAAAATGAAAAACTGAGGCAAGAGGACTGCTTGAGCCCGAGAGTTTGAGGTTGCTGTGTGCTGTGACGCCATGGCACTCTACCGAGGGTGACAAAGTGAGACTCTGTCTCAAAAAGAAAAAATGTTGGAGATGATCTGAAAGCTCAGCCATAGACGACATGTTCTATCACTTACTAAAGATTATATCACATCATCACTTAGGTTTCAACTTTACATTCAAAGAACTGAAGATGACAGACATATTTTTGGGATCCTACCTGTCCATTTCTGGTCAGCTCAGCATCATAGCCTGGTGACTCCCACCATCCCAGACTCACAGGGAAACAACCTCCTTCTAAGATGTGGATTGCTGAATCTCAGGATGTTTAGCTTCCAATTTAGTCAATGCTTTATTTTGTTTTTCATACAGAGACTGTAACTCTTCAATAAAAAATAAGGACTTTGACAGGAACAGTTTTTTTTTTTTTTTGCAAGCTATAAGCATACAAATACGTTATACCAGACAAATAAGCAGCTGTGTTGAACATTAAACAGTTTAAACAATTTAACTATTATTAATCAATGCTTATACAACCCGAACCAGAGTGTGTGTGTGGTTGTGTGTGGGAGTGTCATCTTCTCTTTAAGATTTAAATAAAAAGTGGTTCTGGGCGGCTCAAAGGAGTAGGGTGCTGGCCCCATATGCCAGAGGTGGCAGGTTCAAACCCACCCCCGGCCAAAAACTGCAGGAAAAAGAAAAAAAAAAAAAGTGGTCCTGTGCTTCGTCCCCCCTTCTTATTGTTTCTCCAAATAAATTCAAGGATTGGGTTGGGGTGGTAGGGACACTTTTTCCTCCTGCTGTCACATCTCCTCCAATTCCTGGTTTCTATGTGCTCCAGACCATTTTAGGCTTGAATAAAGCCATTTTATTTGATATTTCTGTAAACACTGGCACAAGTGTGTACTGAAGGTTTTAGACAATGCTGGAGATTCCTATGACAGCTCCGCAGGAAACTTTTGCTCCCAAGTGGCCCTGGGCCAGCCCACCCTGGGACTTTCCCATGCAGCCTGCTTCATGGTTTTGTTACCTGCCACCCTTCTTAGCTCCCTTTTTTTTTTTCCTCCCACTTTCTTGCCTCTTTTCTCTTCTTCCTTATCCTAATCAATGAGGAACTGTTAGCTCTTTGTGAAGAATAGCTTACCTCATCTTTTTTAAAAACTGTCATTTTACACTGTTTTTGAAGGAGGTCTTGTTTTTTTTTTTTTTTTTTACTCTATGTAACCATTCAGGCTATTTTTTCTCAACAAAAGTAGTTTGTATTTTTAAGAGAAAGTTCAGTGCCAACTAAACTATTAAAATAATTTATCTTTTTTCCCTCTCATTGTGCTACACTTAACTTTCCTTTTTACAACGTGGACACTCTTATTCTTCTCACCTAGTGTATCCAACTACACCGAGGGAATGTTATAAACACAGCCTGGGTTTATCTCATATTTGTTTTGATATCTCTTGATGCTTTTTTTGGTGTTATTTACCATTTCTCAAAACTGATATCTCTCTTTCAGAAACCAACTTGCTTTATGATCTTTGGGGAAAGCTTATATTTATTTTTTCTCTGTGCTTATAATGCCTTAATTTTTTTTTCTTTTTTTCTATGTCACCCTTGGTAGAGTGCTGTGGTGTCACAGCTCACAGCAACCCCAAACTCCTTGGGCTTAAGTGATTCTCTTGCCTCATTCCCCCAAGTAGCTGGGACTACAGGCACCCAACACAATGCCTGGGTATTTTCTTTGCTGTAATGTCATTGTTGTTTGGCAGGCCCGGGCTGGGCTCAAACCTGGCAGCCTTGGTGTATGGCTGCTGCCCTAGCTACTGAGCTACAGGTGCTGAGCCAATTTTTTCTCTTTCTTATCATGATCAGAAAAGTAGAGGGGGGGGGGATCCCACTTTTTTATGTTTGGCTAAACCCATCCTCCAACCTTGAGATACTTTTTTTTTTCCAGTTAGGAGAAAACATCTAAAAAACACAGAACAACTCATTCAGTTTACTTTCCCTCTTCCTAGACTTTATTTATACTCAATTTGCAATGACTCTTTCAGAATTCTAAATCTTCAAAATGAACTTTATTAAGGAACTAAATATTTTCTTTCCTGAATGTTTAAAAAGCTGTTTTGAACAGCGCATGGTCAACCTATTTTGTCCTAAATTATATGGCATCCTACCTGTGCAACCAGCCAGTATTGTTTTGGAGATGTCCAGGAGGTTGTATTTCAATTAAGTCACTGTGAGGTGCTCTTTTGTAGGACCAGAGGTACAGAAGTTGGAATTAGGAATGAACTAGAAAGACATTTTAGAATTTCCAGGACAAGATGCAGCTTAGGGAATGGGAGTGAGGACACACTTGGAGGGAATGGTATTATGAAAAGGTTGCCAGAAGGAGGAAAGTGGTCCAGATAAGAGATGGTGGGCACCATCAAACCAGAAGCATAGCAGTAGGACCAGCGAAGAAGAATAGATGAGCTAAATAAAGTCAATGTTATGTTTGGCCAACTTTCAACATGGAATGTCAAAGACAGTGAGAAGCTAAAGATTTCTCAGAGAGTCTGTACTTAGAATACTTGAGAGATTATTCTGAGAGTAATGACATAGTAAATGGCAGATAAATTGTTAAAGCTTTGTGATATCCAGGGTGAGTTGATATTTGTACATTCATTTCAGATAGCACATCAAATATGACTGGTTTCTGGGAAAATTTATGCCTTCTAAGGAAAAGAGTTTCTAATTAGCATCTGCTTCAGGCAGACCATGTAAATAGCAAAGACCATTCAGGCAATCTATCATGTGTGCTAAATTATTTGAAAAGCTGTCTACATTAATCAAATTAATTGTGTAGAGCCGGCCTTTGGGTTCTTAGACTGCTTTTTATCATAGACTCACACACACAAGCACAATGTTTCTATTTGTTCCTTAAAAAGTCTATTTTTTAAAAAATGTGGTTACCTCTAATGATTTTTCCACTTTCAAAATCCTGTGTTTATAACAATCACTGATGGCTTGTAATGCATTGTTTGGAATTTCACTCATTTTTAAGACAATGTTATTCAAATCCATGGTTTTAAAAATCATTTATATACAAAAATTTTCTGAATTTATATCTGTAGCTCTAGCCTCTCCTCTGAACTTTAGACTTGTCTTCACACTGCCCCTTTACGTCTCAGGAGGTCTAGGAGGCATTTCAACTCGACAGGTTCAGAGCAGAGTCCTCCATTCCCGCCAGTCTGCCACCTCCTCACGCCTTTCTCTCAGTTGTTATTGATCTTATCCCCTGGGTTGCTCTGATGGAAATTTAGGAGTCATCCATGATTCTTTTCTTTCTCTCATCCTTGACATTGACAACACTAGCCAGTGGGGTCACCTCTATACAAAACTCTTTGTGAATCTCCCCATTTTTCTCCATGTCCTTGGCCACTGCCCTGAATTATTTCCCCTTTTAACATTTAACCCGTTGACCAGTAAATAGCCAGAGCAATTGTTAACAAATTCAGATCAAATAGTGTCCATTTATCTCATACTTGGAATAAGAATCTTCATGATCCTGCACCCATTTACCTGTCTGGCTTTAATTCTGAAACACTCCCCTTCAGCCACCCTGGCTTGCTTTATGCCCTTGAAGAGTCCAAGGCTGTTACAGCCTTATGAACTTGCACTTTGATCAACAGAAAACTGTATTCTTCTAGAACGTCGCATGTTTGGATCCTGCTAGTTGTCTAGCTCTTCTCTTAAATCTCACTTCCCCATTTAAGCCTTACTTCACTCCCTGTCTCAGTCAGGGTCCACCTAGGAAAATAAAATCACTCTTAAGTAATTAAAACAAAAGAAATGTAATATATGGTATTCGTTTTGTATGTCTTAGCTCTTCAAAGTAACTTTTTTTTTTTTTTGCGGTTTTTGGTCAAGGCTGGGTTTGAACCTGCCATCTCCAGCATATGGGGCCGGCGCCCTACCCCTTTGAGTCACAGGTGCCGCCCCCACCTTTTTTTTTTTTTTTAAATAAACAGAGTCTCATTTTACTGTGCTTGATAGAGTGCCGTAGCATCACAGCTCACAGCAACCTCCAACTCCTGGGCTTAGGCTATTCTCTTGCCTCAGCCTCCTGAGTAGCTGGGACTACAGGTGCTCACTGCAACACCCAGCTATAATTGTTGCAGTTTGGCCAGGGCCAGGTTTGAACCCTCCAGTCTCGGTATATGGGGCTGGTGTCCTACTCATTGAGCCACAGGTGCCGCCCTTCAAAGTAATCTTGAGGAGCTAAGACACCTAAGAAGGAATAGTGCAACAATCCAGAAATTAGCAAGAGCTGAAAGCCACTACCAATCTTGGGATGGAGGGACAAAGAGAGGAGGTGACTTTACTGTGGTTCAGAGATGACAGCAGAAGCTAGAACCCACAGCAAGCACGTCTGGGAAGAGCCGGGAAGGAGTTCTCTGGTGAAGACACCATCCAAGCCTTTTCCCTTCTGCCAGCATGCCAATCCCACATCTGGGTCTAGTGATTAAACTCAACACAAGTCAGCTAACATAGGAGTCTGCGAAATGTAACCTGCAGTGGTTGGCCCCACCACAGTCCATAGCAGAGCAGGACTCACAGGAGAAATTAATCTAAACGCAATCGGGGCAAGGAAGGGCATATTGCCCAAGTTAAAGTAGTGCCCACACACCTTATACTATCACTATGATTTCAGTGTAGCACACGTCATCACTGCGTAGTTCCTCGTCTATTTTTTATTATATCTTTCTCTTCAGGTCTATCCAACCAACATAGCGTATTTTATGAGCCCCAGAAACAGTTGTCAAATGAATACCAAGGGAAGAAATTTTCCTGTATAACAGTAGAAAAGCTACATAAAGTATTCCTCTAATAATCTTCCAAGTTTGTGTACTTTGTAACTAGAAATAAAAACTGAGTTATTCATTAGCTCAGTACTAGATACACATTTCTATGGATTCTCAACCTAGAGGGGAGGCAGAGATAATTGTCTACTGCTATTTTTTTTTTTTTTTTTTTTTTTTTTTTTTTTACTGAAGAGATGATTATAAAACTTTTAAAATAAATACCTGTTGCTTCAATCTTATAGGCATACTTTTACTTCTTTAAGGGGACTTCACCGAAATAATATAATGTGTTTTAAAATCATTAAAGAGATGCTTTTTGTCATAGATGCAGGTCCCTAAAATTAAGCAATTCTAGGAAAGATTTAAAAACCTAAAAACTGAAATGAAGAATTTAAGTTTCAGAATGCCTCCTTTTCCTTCATGTCATCAATTCCCCCACTTAGTAATAATGCATTGAGTCCCTGCTGTTTCTACACCTTTGCCATGAAGATGGCAGAGCTGTAGCTACAGTTTCGCAGGACCATTCTCCTATTTTTAGTTGAAAGCATGAGATTGAGGAATACCAAGAGATTTCTTTCTGAATTGTAGCATCAGACAACCAAAGTAACCTTAGCAAGATAATCAAATTCAGTCTGTCTGCTGCCAAGGTTTGCATTGAATTATCTAGCTAAAGTCAGATTATACCTAAATCCACATTAGTTGAGGGCTTTGGGGGAAGGCAGATGTAAAGACCCCATTTTAGTACAGCATTTAGTCTTCAGAAATGTTTCCTGATATTCATGCCACATCCTCTACACTATAATTCAAGCCTATTTGATCTCCGTCTTTCCTGACCTCCCGTGATGGCCTCAGTTTTATGTTTTATTTTAATGTTATCATATACAGAAACCCTGTCTCTACGACAAGATAATTCATAAGAATGACTTCCTTGATTTTTCAACTAACTGCCGGATACTGCATTTAGAAGTTTTGCAAGAGCATAGCAACAAAAGTACTTAAGAATATCAGATTCTATTCACTTTGAACCTTCTGTTTGTCAATTATGTAAGGTGCTGCTAAAAGATTTCTGTGATCTCCTAGTTCTCAGCAAGATTCTTTTCCCCAAATAGTTAGAAAGGTTAAGACTGAAGGGCAATGTGGTAGTACTCTTTCATGCTTGCTATTACCTTTCATATCAACACATAGAAGTAAATATGCATAGAAATACTCAAATATCTAGTCTGCCTTCAATGGAGAAAGTTAATTAGCCAATGAGTGTTGTGCACATTTGATCAACATGATATTAGAGCATAAAGAGATTAAATGATAATAAGAGTAATAGGCCAGCACTTTCCATGTAATAACTTACTTACTGGGTTGGTACTATTATTATCCCTTTCTTAAAAAACAGAAAGCTGATGCACAGAAATGTAAATTGTACAAAAGCACGCAGTTGTTAAGTTGCAACACTGATGCTCAATGCTCCTGACCACGGTGGTGAGAGGAAGGAGAGTTTAATATTGGATGGAGTATGTCCAGGAAGCTGCATGTGACAGTTCTGGTTTCAGTTCTTACTGCAAGAAGAAGTGACTGTTGCTTGCCGCAGCAGACAGAAGACGACTGTTCTCCTAGAGGAAACACAGCTGCCAAGGAGAAGACACATATAGACACAGCAAAGTCAGGGTCAGCAGTTGAGGCCCTATTGGAAGGAAGCAGAACTTTATGAAGAACTTGATTTATAAAGATGATGCTCTGAAGGCTATGTTAACCAGTGTGATGAAAATGTGTCAAATAGTCTATAAAATCAGTGTATGATGCCCCATGATTGCATTAATGTACACAGCTATGATTTAATTAAAAAAAAAAGTTAAGATCCAACACATTGAAAAAAATATATATATGATGTTTTGAGTTAGCAGTGGCATAGGCAGAGACCTAGACTTAGAAAGAAGGACTCTGAAGTGAAAAATGGGCAGTCCAGCCCAACCAGGCATCATACTAGTAGCATACAGGTCACTGTGCTCACATAGATGAGCCCCAGCTAAGATTCAACCAGTTCTCATAGCTCACAGATGAAGTGCTGTGACCGGTTGCTTGTTTAGTGGAATACACCTATGGTCTTTTATAGATCATTGTTTGCAACTAGAAAAAGAAAGTTCATAAAATTCTTATTGGAGAGTGTGGATGAGGTCATTGCTAGCAAACCCTTTCATCATTTTCTGAAAGTTTTAAGTCTAAAGGAGCCTTCTATGTATTGCTTTTCTTACATGGAAGGGTAGGGTGAATGCATAGTGTGACTCCAAAATTCTTCCAGTGTTTAAAATATTTAGGTGTCACATGCTGCAGACACGTGTGTATATATTAGTATTATCACCTGGTGTCATATTGAGAATGGAAGTGTCCACAGTTCCACATGTGCATATACATACACAGCCACACAGACATTTGCATATTTATCCCTCCAATGCAGCCCCTTCTCCTGTTCAGATCTCCTCAATTGATTAATAAAATCTCCCCATATTCCTGCCTCAGCACACTGAATGAATATTCCTTTCCAATGTTATGTTACTTTCTGCAGACACAAAATTGTGTCACATCCCTTCTAATCCCCAAGCATGTTGTTCTTGTTGCTTCTGCTGGGAGTGACCTTTGCACTACTCTAGGTTTATCCAAATCCAGTTTGGTTACTCTTCAAGGCCAAAATCAAATTTCGTCTCCTAGGATGACCTTCTGCACCTAACTCAGGTCCTTCCCGCCTCTAGCCTTCTTCCTACTTCTTGCTCTTGCATTTTGGCAGTCAATTGCCTGCTGCCCTGAACACATGTGTACGTCTTGCCTGACAAATCAGCCACATATTTCTTGGGCTAGGAACTGACTCTTAAACCTTTTTCTCTCGCATGACTTTTAGGATAAAGTCAGACATATAGCTGACTCTCAATGCACAATTGTTTGCAATCAAATGAATTGAAAGCACTTAATTGTTTTACTTCAGACTTGCTGACGTCAATAAGTTCATTATTTTTGAAGGACTTTCCCCCCCTTGGGTTCCAGAAAGACCTGTGGGGCATATTATATATCAGAGTCAGGGCTCCTTTTAAATCCACTGCACATTCAGTGAGAGCAACTGAGAGCATTTCCTTGTCTCCATATGCTTTTTAATTTGCGTAATTTATGAATCCCTAATGTTGGACAAGGAAGGCATTTCATTGGCAGGGAAATGGAAGGAAACGTGCTCCTGTTATAGAGGCACACGATTAGTTGAGTTTCAACATATTTTGATGGTAGACCTGGAAGTGAATTTTCTCATATGGAATTGATGCTGTGTCAGTTTATGTCTAGTCCAGAAATTGGTACAGTTCAGCTGACATTGGCATTTGGGCAGGCAGCTGTTGAACAAACTTATGAGAAATGATGAACATAAAATATAAAAGTTTACCTAATGGATCACAGATAATAATTGCACAACAGGGTGAAATGACACAGCCTCAGTTGAGCTTTTGTGAAGGAAATCACATCTGCCACCCATAGCCACAAGCACAGTTGCTTTTTTTTTTCCTTTTTTTTTTTAAATTTTTTTTTTGAGACAAAGTGTTACTCTATCCCCCTTGGTAGAGTGCCGTGGTGTCATAGCTCATAGCAACCTCAAACTCTTGGACTCAAGCAATCACTTGCATCAGCCTGTGTAGCTGGGATTACAGGCACCCACCACAACACCCAGCTACTTTGAGAGATGGGGTCTTGCTCTTGCTCAGGCTGATCTCAAACTCCTGAGCTCAAGTGATCTGCCTGCCTCGGCCTCCCAGAGTGTGCCTCAGTCATTCTAATGGATCTTGATAACTATAGGACTTGTGGATGCAATAACTAAGAAGTAACCTAAAACCTTTGACTTGGAACTCAGTGCTGACCACCTCCCTAAACGATGATTTAGCAACATGGTTAATTCTGTGAGTTAGAGTTTAGCAAGTGCTTATGTGTCAATAATTGTCTCAAGTAATCTTTACAACCCTGTGAAGAAGGGACCATCATTACTCAGGATTCAGTGCTTTTTGCGGAATAATTTACAGTCTCGTAATGCTCAACCTCAGTGCCATCTGGAAGCTTGCTCCAGAATTTCAAGCTCTGCCCAGGCCTTCTGAACTGTAATCTCCATTTCAGCCATTGCCCCAGGCGATTCACATTCAGGCAACCGCTGGGTTATAATGCTTCCCTTCTTTGTTCTCTTTCTGTTCAGTCTGTGTCTTCTCTTCTTATGAATTCAACACTCTAAACTTTAGGGGCTTATCACAGTCTAATTTATAAATGTACCTTAGCTGGTTCCTTGAATTTTATTTAATTTTTTTCTCGGCTTTTAGTTTTTTGAGTAAACTTTTAGAAGATCTCCCTTAACCCTCAAAAAACATATTGTTTCACTTGCATTTCTATGGTGATTATCCAGCCCTTTATGGGGTTCTTAAACGGAATGATGTTAAAAACACATCAAGTTCTAGAATCTAGATAGAGATACGGTTCTTTGTAGAGGAAAAGTATAGTGACTGCCAAAACTATTTCTCATATGCCCAGCACTAAAGTGGCTTCCTCCTTCCCCCTCTGATTCAGGAACAGACACGGACCAGTCTCCTTAGGAAGCAATGACTATCTTGGCTAAAATAGGTGTTTGCTATTTCACTATTCATATCTGAAATGACAAAGAATGAAGGCAAATGGTCAGTTTCTGATTCTTTTTCCAGAGCCCTAGTTACTCATTCACAACCATTCATTTTATACAACTGACTTAATCCGTGAGGCTCTGTATCCCCCAGGCCTCACTCTATTTCCTAACTCAGTGTTAAGACACCATCTATCCAGTTACGCAAACCAAAAGCCCAGGACCTTTTCCTGGTATCTCTCTGTTCTTCATCTTTCCGTCCTTTAGTTTGTGGTTTCATCTTTCCTATTTCTCTTGAGTCATCGTGACTGCAGCAGTCCACACCATCATCATCTCCCATCTACACTGCTGCAGTGGTGTTCCATGTAAGTCTTGTAGTTCCTTCTTCCCTGCCCCAGTTCTAATTTTAAACACGAATCTGATAATGTAACCTTTCTCTCTGGCTCACAGTACTCAGAAATTCCCTTTTGACTTTAAGATGAAAAAAAGACTCCTTAGCTGGTGTCAGAGGACATGTCTTCCCTGCTTAGATCCCAATCCTATCTTGCATTGAAGATTCCATTCTCTGTTTATGGCAACCACCATCACCCCAGGCTTCCTGCTTTCCGCACACAGCCGTGCCTTCTCCTTGCACATGCGTTCCCTCTTTGCTCGGTAAGCACCCTTCAGAAGTCAGCTCCATTCAGCAATCCTCTGCCCTGAACTCTGACTGTGTCAGATCCCCTGCTGGACATGCACATCCATTCACTCACTTATTCATTCATTCATACAAACAATTCAACAAATATCAATTGAGCTGCTCCTCGGTGCCAGGCTCTGTGCCAAGTGTTGAGGGCACAACAGTGAACAAAGCCTGTGTGGTTCCTGATCTCATTGTCTTAACGTAGAAATTAGAGCCCACAGGACTTACTGTAGGAATAATCGGACAGTTACTTTTATATTAGATTTACATGTTTCCCACAGAGCCTTTAAGCTCCATGAAGACAAGGATTTGTCCTCACTGTTTTGTTTCTAGAGCCTAGCACCATAACTGGTATATAATAGACATCCAATAAATATATATTGGTTGAATGTATTTTACATATTTAGACCTAAATGTCCACATTAAAATTCGTCTGACACATACAGACATACCCAGAGGTATTTTCCTCTTAGTCTTGTCATTTCATGAATCATCTTAAGTGTCTATTATAAACGTGGATTTTAAAATAAATTTATTCTAAAGTATTTATTTATTGCTTACTGATGAGTGCTAGCCCATTTATCTCTATGATTTCTCCAGATGATAAATGATACCTGTTTGGAGAAGGAGTACAGGGAATCAGACTGCAATGGGGTAGGGGAGAGATGATGATGGCTTCCAGTATTGCAGCCATGATGACTCAAGAGAAATTTGCAAGGTGAAATCACAAACAGAAGGGCAGAAAGATGAAGAATGGAGAGATATCAAGAACAGGTACTGAAGAATGGCAGAGCATTCTTTCCTGCAGAGTTTGGCTCATTTATTAATCACATTGAGTTTTCTATTTATAAGTCTTATTCAAAGTTTCTTATTTATGCCTAAACATCGCTCTCAATCTCTTAATGACCAATGCTCTAAAGCAGATTTTATAATAACTTTTAAAATATAAATATATCACACAGCTTGTTATTCTTTTCTTCCATTTCCTTGAAAAACTAGCTTTGGTTAATTTGTGTTCAAAGAGTCCTACGGTCAAATGCTACTGGGAAACAATGGCTTAAACACAGCAAAAAGAGTTTCCTGTTGCCACATTTATTTTAGAGCCCTTTCAAGTGTTGTCGTGGATCTTCAGGTGTTGGGGGATAGTACATACTCAGAATACCAGCCTTTTCAAACACATTTGTTAGCGGGGCTCTTTTCTCCAAGAACATTTGTCCCAAGCTCTGGGAAGTATTGTTTTTAAATCAGCCTGACTCTAGATATGGGATAAAATAGCCATAGGTCATTAACTGTTCTGATTATTATTATAAAAATGAACTACTTCAGTTTTCTCTGAAATTCAGTCTTACACATGTGAAAAAACTTGTGTCCAGTTCAACTCAACAAATGGTTATTTGACATCTGCTCTGTGACCAGAAGAGTACAGCATAGTAGTCCCTGCACCTGAGGAGTGAGGAAGAGGAGAAGATGGTTGGGATTGAGTCCCTATCCTGTTCCTGGCCTGCCATGGTGCTAACACACAGCACCGCTAAATGGTAGAGATTATTATTCCTGATGAGGCGATAGCAGATGCTCAGGGTCACACAGTTTGCCTTTGGCAGACCTGAGAATCAAAGCAAGGACTCTTCCCTACCAAAGCTTGTTTTCCCTTTCATAGCCATATAATCCATAATTTATATGCGATCTTGTGTGAGAAATTCACTAAAAATATTAGAAGTATCATATAAATAAATAAGTTCTTATGGAAATCATCAGGACTATTTTGCCATTTCTAAAAGATGGCATTATTTTTCTTTTCCAAAGTTAATTTTTAACCCAGACCCCAGCTTGGGAAGTGTGTTTTGGAAAATATGTAGAAAGAAAACCCTCTGTCTCTGCTGTTCTGTCTTCTTTGAGTAAGTTGTGAAATTTCCTTGAATGCAGAAGTAGAACTACTGCTCAGCAAAAAATTCATAACTTGTGCCTGTGGTTTATATTGGTGGCAGATGTGATTTCCTTCACAAAATCTTAGAACTGGAAGGAAACACAGAGATTGTCATAAGGTTTCATTCATCACGCCCAGGCTGAAGCCTGGAAAGAGTTAATGCCTTGTTTGTCCAGAATCACATCAGAAATAATAACATAAGTATATATGAAAGTGACGTCCAAACCATAATTTACGTTTTTGAGAGTCTACTAAATGTGCTCTTTATAATGTACTTGCATATTATGTATTATCCTTGTTTTCAGATGAAGTATTTGAGGCTCACACAGGTTAAGCAACATATAGACAGACACCCAGCTCAGAGGTGGTAGATCCCGGGTTCAAACACAGTCAATCTGACACCAAAACTTAGGCTTTTCCTACCAGGATGCTCCCTGTTTCAATACTGCAGGTTCATCAAACAATCAGAAACAACTCAGTCTGATTTCTCTCAGTCCCAAGGCAGAGAAGAAGTCTTGGGATGCAAGAAAGCCTTGAAATTGCATCATTTATATGATAGGTGATTAAAGAGCAATGGCCTGGATTAAAAAAAAAAAAAATAGGTTGAAGATCTTGGATCCAAAGTGAGGGGTCTAGGGTGGTGCCTGTGGCTCAAGGAGTAGGGCACCGGCCCCATATACTGTGGGGTGGCAGGTTCAAGGCCGGCCCCGGGCCAAAAAACTACAAAATGAGGGGTCATCTCTTCAAATACTCATCATGAGCAGATAATTTATTTCAGTGATGATAATACAGCCTGAAACCATATGGACATTTCTTTTCTTTTTTTCTTTCTTTCTTTTTCTTTTCTTTTCTTTCTTTCTTTCTTTTTTTTTTTTTTGTGATTACCTTTATAACCTGTAGTATGTTCTTCTGAATAACCCCAGTAATGGTAAACCTCTTAACTCTGCTCTCCTTTAAGAATAGATTTAATTTTCCACATTTTTTGGAATCTATTTTGGTGAATGAGTGACTGAGTAATAAGACCAGTTTCCTTCCTTTTCCCTCCCTCCCCTCCTCCCTTCCTTCCTTCCTTCCTTCCTTCCTTCCATCCTTCCTTCCTTCCTTCCTTCCTTCCTTTCCTCCCTCCCTCCCTTCCTTTCTCTTTCTTTCTCTCTTTCTTTCCATCCTTCCCCCCTTTCTTCTCTTTTTCTTTCTTTCTTCTTCTTCTTTTTCTTTTTCTTTATTTGCAGAGTCTCATTCTCTCACCCTGGCTATAGTACAGTGGCCTCATCATAGCTCACTGCAACGTCAAACTGCTGAGCTCAAGCAATCCTCCTGCCTTAGTGTCCAGTGTAACTGGACTACAGATATTATACATGCCACAACACACAGCTAATTTTTTCTATTTTTGGTAGAGTTGAGGCCTTGCTCTTGCTCAATCTGATCTTGGACTCTTGACCTCAAGCAATCACCTCCACCTCTCAGAGGCCTAGGATTATAGTTATGAACCACTACTTCTGGTCGGAGACTGGTTTTCGTGAGTGTCTTGATACACAGACTTAGAGGGTCTTGTTTTGAGTTAAACTTGGTTCCTTGGATCAACAGTGGTGCCTGTGGAATATAAGATTCAGATTTCATGCAATCTGAGAGCTTTAAGACCCAGTCTATATGTGCTGCACACAGGTAAAATAATGTAAAACAGCAACATTTTAAGAAACAACTTCTGTATTATTCTTTACCTCAAGTAAGCATGAGATTATGATGGTAGAGACAATCAGTTACTTTTCATGGTACAATTAGTTTTCTTTTCTTTCTTTCTTTCTTTTTTTTCTTTTGAGTTAGAGTCTTCTGGCACCTTAAGTAAAGTGCCATGGCATCATAGCTCATAACAACCTCAAGCTCTTAGGCTCAAGCAATCATCTTGCTTTAGTGTTTCTATTTTTAGTAGAGACAGGGTCTCCCTCTTGCTTGGGCTGGTCTCAAACTCCTGAGCTCAGGCAATGTACCCACCTTGGGCTCTCAGAGTGCTAGGATTACAGGCATGAGCCACCATGCCTGATCTAGTGTCTTATTTTGAAATCTTTCCTATCCTCAAAGGCCTCCCTAAATCCCCATTAGTCTATCAAAGGGCTCTACCCCCTCCCCCTGATATCTGAAGCATTATAACATTTGCTCTGTGCTCCACTCTCTGAGAATCTAATCAAGTGCTGCATTCTATTTTCATTTCACCTTTCATGGTGCATGGTGTTTGTCTTACCAAAAGACTAATATTTTTAAAGAAAAAAAGACTATTTTTTAAAATATTTTTAAGTTCTTTTGTGTTTTTTTATTCTTTTGCTTAGCCTGGGGGTGGCTTTATAGTAAAAAGAACTTGCTTTTAAGATGTGATGCTTCCTGGCTGGATGCCTGTAGCTAAATGGTTAGAGCCCTGGCCCCACGCACGATGGGTTGCAGGTTCGAACCCAGCCAGGGTCTGCTAAACAACAACAACAACAAAAAAGATGTGATGCTTTCTTCAACCACTTCCTCATTTTGGCATATGTTCTCTCCAAGGATACAAACTAAGTTTCTAAAAAATTGTCAGTATTCAGTACTTTCTTCCCTTTGACTTGATTCATTCTGATGTTCATTTTCTTTGAAAAGTGTTGCTCATTAGTATTTCTTTTTCACATGAGAAAACTGAAATTGACTACAGTCATATTGAGTGGTTGATTGGAGGGTAAAGTTGAACTATTTCAGGTGCTTTTGGTCAATGTAGGAAGCCGTCACTTCTAATTGAAGCCCAACCTGCTTAATATTTAGATATTAAGAACTAGAAAAGTTGTCAATGTAACTGGCATAGGTAAAATTGCTATTGTACTGGGTTAAGAGGCAAGCCTTTTTTGCCTTTGTGGCCTAAGAATTGTTGATATGAAAATCTATTGCTGCTTGGTAAGATTGAGGTGGAGTCAAAGGTATTTAAGTGTGTTTACAAAACACCTACTCTCTGTGTAGCCCTGGGATAGGCAGACCTCAGAGTGTCTAGTACCATCAAAAGTACTTGAGAGTCTTGCAGAGTGTCTACTTTTCAATAGTGTTAGGTCGACTCTTAGATGTCATTGCATTCTGAGAAAGCCTCAGAACAAAATAAGGCAGCATGGGTCAGTACCCAAATCCTGGAGTGTAAAATTCACTAGCTTCACAATTATAAGAGGGACTTTACCTAACAAATGCCATCAGTGTAACCTGGTTCTTTGCGCCCTCAATGAATCTCCAACAACAGTAACAACAACAAAAATTCACTAGCTGCAGGCAGACAATGTTCGTGTGAGTGGCAAGTGGACTTTTCTGCTAGTAAAGAAGTCTCTCTCTGAACAGGAAATGTCCTTTGTCTCACAAGGACTGAAAAACAAAAACAAAAATGCAGAGAGCGTGCCTTTCTACTTTTCCTATTATAGAGGAAGGGCGGATCAAGGGCCCTACAAAACCACAATGAATAAAGTATTGCTGGTCAATGGAAACAGACATATTTGGAAATCAGGAAGTCAGCCTGCGGCTCTAGAAGTGGCGCCCCAACATTTGGAGGTCTTTTGGAGAGGGGGATAGTTTTTAATGCCTGCTAATGGGAAACCTTTAGAAAAGTTAGCTCACGGGAGAGACTAGAAAGTTGGGGTGATAAATAATGGTAGGGCTTGAAAATTCCATCTGTAATAGATCTCAGTTTAAAAACCCAATATCTGGCACTCTTTGTTGTTCATAAAGACTCATGGTGTGAGCATTCACAGAGCATAACCAGCAAGAAATTCCAAAACCCCAACAAAGGCATATCTTTATCAAAGCAGGATCATTATCTTAAAAAATTTGAAAGGGAAAAGCCATCTGGAAAACAAGCTTGAATTGTTTTGCATCAAGCAAGGTCAAGGTAACATTTTCAATAAAGAGGAAAAACAGTCTGGAACTAAATGATCTGATCTATCTAATAATTCACTTAGCAAATAAGAAGCATTAGAACTCCTCTTAAGAGTCTGGATTGTCAAGTGACGTGGTTTCCCATAATGCGTTCTTAAAAGCACAGATTTCTGCTCCTTGTCACCACATCGTCGCCACCATCCACTCCATCCTCCCACCTCTATAAACTCTGATTCAATCCCTCTATACTTAAAAATCTGCTCTTCCAATTGAGTTTATCAGCTGCATTTGAGATCTCTGGTCAAAGAAACCCAGCAGGATACTTCATGCCAGTGGTTCACCATCCTGACTACATATTCAAATGCTTAGAGATCTTTTAATAATACCATTGTTTAGGGATATCCCGGAACTTAAAAAAAATTAATTATTAGGGGTTCATAATAGTTGTATATCTTTATACTATACATGAGATGGTTTGAGGCAGGCATGTAATGTGAATTGATCAAATCAGGGTAATAGAGAATTTGTCACCTCAGGTATTTAATATTTCTTTGTTCTAAGACTATTCTAATTATACTCTTTTAGTTAAAGCATTCCTTAATTTATTATTGATTATAGTCACTTTGTTGTGCTATCAAATCTCTAACTACCTATTTGCACGCATTCACTTCCCCACCTTATCCACTCCCACACTACCTTTCCTAGCCTTTGATAAACATCATTCTACCCTCTATCTCAATGAAATTAATTATTTATAATATTTAACTCCCACATCTGAGTAAGAACATGTGAGATTTGTCTTTTTATGCTTGGCTTATTTGATTTAATATAAAGTTCTCCAGTTCCATACATGTTGTTGCAAGTGGAACTATTTCATTCTTTTTGTGGCTATATAATATTCCATTGTGTATGTGTAAGACAATTTCTTTATCTATTTATCCATCCTTGGACACTTAGGTTGGTACTGAATGTTGGCTATTGTGAATAGTGCTGTAATAAACTTGGGACTGTAGATATATTTCAGATATACGGAATTCCTTTTCTTTGGATATATACCAAGCAGTGGAATTGCTGGACCATCTAGTAGTTCTGTTTTTAGTTCTTTGAGTTACTTGCATACTGTTTTCCATAATGGTTGCACTAATTTGCATTGCCACCAATAGTGTATGAGGATTCCCTCAGAGATTGTGATTTAACTTACTTATTGTATGAATTTCTTTTCTTTTCTTTTTTTTGTTAAGACAAAGTCTCACTTTGTCACCCTCGGTAGAGTGCCATGGCATCATAGTTCACTGCAACCTCAAACTCTTGGGCTCAAGCAATTCTCTTGCCTCAGCCTCCCAAGTAGCTTGTACTACAGGTGCCTCCCACAACCCCTATTTAGTTTTTAGAGATGAGGACTCGCTTTTGCTCAGGCTGGTCTTGAACCTGTGAGCTCAGGCAGTCCACCCGCTTTGGCCTCCCAGAGTACTAGAATTACAGGCATAAGCCACCACGCCTGGCCACAATATGAATTTCTTAAACATTCTCTAATCAATTATAATGTGGAGCCAGGATGGAGAGCCACTGATGTATACCAGATTAGACCTCATGTTTTCCATTCTGACCTTGTTTGACCTGCATCCATTTGACTTTTGAAATAGTGACATCCAATATTTAAAAATTTCATATGTTATTATTTGTACTCTTGATTAAAAAATACCAAAGTTGGCTCAGCACCCGTAGCTCAGTGGCTAGGGTGACAGCCACATACAGTGGGGTTTGGGGGTTCGAACCCAGCCCAGGCCTGCCAAACAACGATGACAACTACAACAACAAAAAAATAGCCAGGCATTGTGGCAGGCACCTGTAGTCCCAGCTACTTGGGAGGCTGAGGCAAGAGAATTGCTTAAGCCCAAGAGGACTCTTTCTCAAAAAAAAAAAAAAATTCCAAAGTATGACATTAAAATTATGTTTGTAATTAGTGTCCTTCCTTGGAGCATTGCTTTGCTACAATAGCTGCAACAGTGGGCAAGTCGGTGACACAGGGTTAGTCTTTAAGGCCCTACACCTTAAAATGTTTAAATTTTTCTTGCAAACTCCCTATTTTTGTTTTTTTTTTATTGTTAAATCATAGCTGTGTACATTAGTGCAATCAAGGGGTACAATGTGCTGGTTTCATATACAATCTGAAATATTCTCTTCAAACTGTTCAATGTAGCCTTCATGGCATTTTCTTAGCCATTGTATGTAGACATTTGTATTCTGCCTTTAGTAAGTTTCACCTGTACCCATTCTAAGATGCACCATAGATGCATAAGATGGCCCCACCCATTACCCTCCCTCCACCCCAACTTCCCTCCTCCCTTCCCCTTTCCTGGCCCTTTTCTCATAGTCTTGTGCCGTAGAGAATGCACCTACCAGAAGGTTGATAGTGATAAGACAACCTCAGAATAGATGGGAGATCCTCTGAGCCCAAAAGGCTAGCCAGGAGTAGGAGCACTGAGCAGGCCGCCTGGGGTATTCTATGGGAAAAGTCAGCAGGAGACTTCTAGATTCTGCACCACACTCAATTCCTGCCTGGAGCTGTCCTACTATTCCAAGCTCCAGGGCCTGCTCCCAGTCTCATTTGATTGAAATCCCCTATCCTACACTAACTGAGAAAATACCGTGAAGGCTATGTTAGCCAGTTGGACGAAAATATTTCAAGTTTTATATAAAAGCAGCACATTGTACTCCATGATTGCATAAATGTACATAGCTATGATTTAATAAAAAAAAAAAAAAAAAAAGAAGAAGAAGAAGTCCTCTACCCTGCCCTGTAGACTGTTTGGACACCACGTCAGTGTCAGCAATTACAATGTTTGCATCGTCTGCATATATTACATTTGAGCCCTTGCGAGCTTAGGTGTTGCCAACCTCATGACTACCCAACCCCTCATCATCTTATCTAACTCATAAGAACTTGTGTTGTTGAGCTAAAGAGTCCACTGGCCAGTGGACCAAGACTCAGAGTAAAATGGACATTTTTTTACTATCCCACAGTGGTTACACCATTTACATAATCTCCACTTGACCTGACCAGGTTCATGATCTTGACTAACTGGGAACTTGAAAATGTTAACCAGTACATGGTAAGACCTTTTGGGTAAGAACTCTGAGTACAAAAGGGCATTCTTGTTGTCTGGAGCTTGTGGAAGCATGTTGAGAATGAAGCAGCCAGAATAGATTTCTTTGGACAAACGCAACTTCCCCAAGTGTTTTAGGAAAGGGAGGGTATGGGAAGGGAAGACGGCATTCAACCAACTCAAAATAGCTGGTTTATTACTACAGGAAAAAGATAAGATGGGGTATATTAGTCACATTTCCTTATTTGTTATTGTACCAAAATTATCCAGTGAACTGCTAAGTGTTTGTAAATGTAACTCACCATAGCCAGTGTAGCAGAAGAAAAAAAATCATCTAAATCAAAGCACAAATCTTTTTAACAATGAGTGACTAGTGTCATTAATTTGTACAGTCTGTCCTGCATACCAGTGGTTTTCAAATCCCTGGACTCAACCAACTGGGGGTCAAAGATATTCATTTAAAAAAAAACAAAAAAAACAAAAACGTAGTGGGGATGGCAGAGGATGTTTGGTGGGAGAAGGGAGGGCCTGAGGCGGGATCTCACCTAATGTGCACTTTCTGAGGGTGTTTAATACGCCCTCTGGGTGAGGGGCTTTACTCTTTACAAATGGAACTTCACTCTGGAAGTGAAAACAATGTGACCTAAAAATTGTACCCTCATATTAATTTGAAAAAAAAAAAATAAAATAAAATAAATAAAAATATGTCTTGCCCCCAAATAGGGCAAAGTAGCATAGAAATAAATAAATAAATAAAATATATATATAAGAATATAGTAAAAGTAAATAATATAAATAAAAATACAGCATAACAACTGTTTACATAGCATTTACATTGTATCAGGTATTATAAGTAATCTCTAGAGGATTTAAAGTAGATAGGATGATGTGCGTAAGTTGAATGCAAATATTATGCCATTTTATGTCAGGGACTTTAGCATTCAGTATCTCCTGGAGTCCCCTGCAGATACCAAGAAACAGCTGTCTCAGTTTATTCTGTTGTCATTGTTAACAGGGAGTCCAGCACTATTCCTTTAAGCTATCTGGTTTATTCTTTGGCACATAGCTGATAATAAAACCAAATCTGGGGCATCTGTCTTGCTTCAACCTTTTGTGTTCATGTACACATACAGATGCGTTATAGATCTTCCTGGTCTACAGGTGGGACTCTCACTAATATATTTATTCAACATATATTTACTAATCGTCTATCTTGTGCCACCACTCTCTGTTTTATCACCTTGGCTCATGTCGCATCATGTTGTAAGAGTGATTCGTATGCAATAGTGAGGTCTCCAGCTCCATATTATTTCGGTATTTGCCAATAACAAGAAAACACACGTAGTACTCTGTGGGGTTTACCTTATGCAAGGTATCCTTTGAAGTGTTCTATAGGAATTAACTTTTCTGATCCTTATGAGAACTTCATGAAAAAGGTCTCTTTTTTTTTTTGAGACACAGTTTTACTTTGTCATCCTCGATAGAGTGCTGTGGCGTCATAGCTCACAGCAACCTCAAACTCTTGGGTTTAAGTGATTCTCTTGCCTCAGCCTCCCAAGTAGCTGGGACTATAGGCACCCACCACAATGCTCAGCTATTTTTAGAGATGTGATCTTGCTCTGGTCTCAAACCTGTGAGCTCAGGCAATCCACCTGGCTCTGCCTCCCAAGTGCTGGGATTACAGGCAGGAGCCACTATGCCCGGCTGAGATAGTCTTACTCTATTGCCCTGAGTAGAGTGCCCTGGCATCATCACAGCTCATGGCAACCTCAAACTCTTCAGCCTGAGCAATCCTCTTACCTCGGCCTCCTGAGTAGCCGGGACTACAGGAACTTGCCACATCATCAACCAATTTTTCTACTTTTCGAGACAGGGTCTTGCTCTTGCTCTGGCTGGTCTCAAACTCCTGAGCTCAAGCAATTCACCTGCCTTGGCCTCAGAGAGTGCTCGGATTACAGGCCTGAGCCACCACACCTGGCCAAGAAGGCCTCATTTTTAATTTCCATTTTCTAGAAGAGAAAACTGAGGTGCAGTTCAAATATGAATAACTAATAATTTCTCTGAGGACAGCACTGCTAGTGAGTGGTAGACCTCACATTTGAACCTGGGCAGTCTGGCCCCACAGACTGTGCTCTTAATTCCCATGATGTCTTTGGTTGTATGTATAAACCGCCAATTAGTGGGAAGATCTGTGGACTCTCTATCAGGGACTTTTTCCATGGACTTGCTTTCACCTGACCCACCCAGGCTCTCATGTCGGACTCAGAAAGGACAGGAATTGAAGACGTCTCTACTGCATACTTTAAGCTTTAGTTACCAAGGCAGTTCCTATAACTATAGTACATGTTTTCCATGCTGACAATTTTTTTTCTGTAGGGTTAGATCACTTGCTTTTCCCCTAATGGAGACAGTGTTTTCTTTACTATAGATGTCATATGTTTTCATCCTAGTTAATTCCAAGATGATTTGTTTTTCTAGTGTCAAGAGTTTTTGAAATATGAGGTCTTTCTGTGAGCTTGATTTTTCTCAGCTAATGTTTAGCATAGTCGTTTACACATTAAAAGAAGTGAAAGTTTTAATTCAAAGTAACAGCCTTTGGGGACATATTGCAGTCAGGGTAGACAGTCCCCTCTGTGGCAGGAGTCATATTGCCCAGCTCATAATCCAAAGTTGGCATGTAGGCTGTTATCCAGGAGCACGGGAACCATTTCTCACCTCCACTCATTTCTTCCTTGGTTTTCCATTGGTCTCTGAGATTCACCAAGAGTCCTCATATTTCAGTCACCAAATTATACTGATTCCTACTGTTACTATTTTCTATGTTTTGACTTGAGAGACTTAACTGATATCTGAACATATGGTTTAAGGATTCCAAATAGAAAAAAAAGTTATTAAATACAGAGAAAGTCCTTTCCCACATCAGACAGCAATAGGTAGTTCACAGTGTCTAGAAAATAATCACATAAACAATCTCTAAAGAGAAAGAAAACAGAGGCTTTATAATTAACGAAGGAAATGGCGGTGATTGCTTTTGTGATGTGTGTTTTGGTAGAGAATGTCTGTGTAGTCCATAAAAACTCTTTTTGTTTGTTTGTCTTGAGACACAGTCTCACTTTGTCACTCTGGGTAGAGTGCTATGACATCATAACTCCCGGCAACCTCAAACTCTTGGGCTCAAGTGATCCTCTTGCCTCAACTTTCCAAGTAGCTGGGACTACAGGCACCTGGGTAGTCTTTTAGACACAGGGTGTCACTTTTGCTCAGACTGTTCTCAAACTCCTGAGCTCAAGAATTTCACCACCTCAGCCTCGTAGAGTGCTAGGATTATAGGTGTGAGCCACTGCACCCGGCTCCATAACAACTCTTGAGACTTTACTGGGAAATAGGAAACCTAGGGCCCCCCATATAGCACATCTTAATTCCACCTGCCTAGGGTCGACATACCTTCCAGCACACATACCTCATCACACTGTCTCCCCCCCTTTTTGTAGCAAGGTCTGTCACTTCCATCCCTCTCTGAAGCAGATGGAGGAATACATCCTTGGTTTTAAGTGATAGACACACTAAAGACATCTTGTTGTACTAATTTGACAAAAATGCCTTCACTTGTAAGTAAGTGAGGGTCCAGACAGGAAATCATTCAGAGCTGAGTCCACTGTGTACCTCTCCTTGATCCCATTAACTGGACAAACACCAACTCTCCATTGTACTTTTTGCTGTGAAAGCCTTTCTTGTCAGCATATATCATGAACATACTTTGTGGGTTCCTACAGGGACGGGCACCCTGTGGTCCCATCAGCAGTTTTTCTCCTTCTGACTCGTTATGATAACAACGTTTGTTTATACAGTCAGCACTTAGAAATTCAGGATAATGTGAAACACTCTAAACTTATGACCCAACTCTTCTGGAACTATATTGATTTGAAATATTTTATCCCACCATCTCCACAAACCACCGTGTTAGGAAAAAAGCATGTGTTAAAAATGCTGCTTTGGGTTTGGATGGACTGAGATTTGAATCACAGCTCTGCCACCTACAAGGCTGTGGGATGGTAGGCAAGACGGTTTACATTTCAAAGCCTCTATTTGTTTACATACACTTTCTCAGAGTTTAGGTGAGGGTGAAATAAGGTTCTGTATGACAGCAGTAACACAATGCTTTGTATATTAAAAAATGCTTGTAAATTCTAGCTGTTATTAGTTAATTCAAATATTGTTTGGTGTCATTTCATTTGTTCTAAATTGCCCTTTATATCCAGAAACTTCCCAAAAATTATTTTGGAAATCCAACAGTTTTTATTTGTAAAGTATAAAGTCTGTACCTGAAGACAATGGAGGGTACATTAAACATATAATCTCTGTCTGTTTTAAGTTTGTATTTTGAATTTTTTCTTTTCTGTGACAAAGAAATGAATAAGTAACAAAATGAACTTACTGGAAATTCACTTTCAGTCCTTCTCTTGCTATAAGTGTTTTATGAAATTAGTAAGTGAAATGGTATAGAGGCAGGGAATGATACAGATGGCCAATTGGGTTATTGCTTCCTAAATAACATAGATGAGACAGGGCATTTCTTCCAAAGCATTACAAAACATTTAAATTCATTCTAATTGCAACATTGTTACCTGCTAAAATGGAAAAAGATCAGTCCATTTTATGGAAGGAGAACTGAGTTATGGAAGAATGGAAGTAAATTCCCAGAAAACTTTGGCTCAGCTGTTCACTGCTCACTAATGGTTGCTGCCTCTAATCCCAGAATCATGTGTCTGGTGGCTAACCCATTCATTTATTTCTTCATACCTATGGAGCATCTGCTATGTTCTAGGGAGTATTCTAGATGCTGAGGATTCTGCAGTGGACAAAACAGATCAAAATGTCTGGCATTGGCTCGGCGCCAATGCACTGGGGCTGGTGGGTTCAAACCCAGACAGGGTCTGCTGAACAACAATGACAACAAAAACAAACAAACAAAAAAATAGCCAGGTGTTGTGGCAAGGTGCCTGTAGTCCCAGCTACTTGGGAGGCTGAGGTAAAAGAATTGCTTAAGCCCAAGAATTTGAGGTTGCTGTGAGCTGTGATGCCATGTTACTCTACCAAGGGCAACATAGTGAGACTCTGTCTCAAAGAAAAAAAAAAAAGCCTGGCTTTGTGGAGCCAACATTTTATAGGAGAAGAGCAACAATAAACAAAATGAATTGTATGTTGTGTTGCTCGCTGATGTCTGCCACAGGGCAAATTCAATCGGGGAAGCAGGGCCTGCGGTGGGTCCTGATTCTAATGAGGGTGGTGAGTGGTGATGTGCTTGCTGGTAAAGTGACATTTGATCAAGACTTGAAGGAGGTGAGGAAAGAGGCATGTGGGGAGCTGGGGGCTTCCAATTCCACCGAGGACACAGCATCTGTACCGTGGGTTGAGGACCACGTCAGAATTGAGTGGACGGTGGGGGAGGACCTGGAGGAGAGGAGGTGTGGGATCTTGCCGGCTGTTTTGATTACTTTGGCTTTAATTAGGGCTAAATTGCAAGGGTCCTTGGGGGTTTCTGAACAGAGGAATGACATGATCTGACTTCGGTTTTGTTGGGGATCGCTCTGAAGTTCAGAGAACAGACAGTGGGGGTCAAGGATTGAAGCAGGAAGCCAGTGGAGGGGACTGGGGTAATTGGTAATTTAGGCTTTAGCAGAGGCGGTGCTGAGAAGCAGCCAGAGGTGAGGGAGAGCTGACAGAACTGGCTGGACACCCTGGGTGAGGTTTGTGAGGGGGAGAGAAGAGCTTCAATGATTCCAGGGCTGTTGGCTTGAGAAACTGGAAGTGTCAAGTGGCTGCCATTATGTGGTTGTCTGAGTAGGGCAACGTCTTGGTTCCAGAAACAAAGCTGCAAATTCAATCAATAGTCAAATAATTTTTATTTGCACTCTACTCATTTGGAATGTGTAAATTTTATTCGAAAAAGGAATGAGATTACATGTACCATTGCATTTTCTTCAAATAACAGACTACCCAAAGAAATGAATCACATCAACTAGACTCCAGAAAGAATTTTTGGAGAAGAGCATGTATCAGAATTTACCAAACAGATTTTTAAGCAAACATACTTGTCTGCCTACATCACAGACTTAAGGGAAGATAATAGACAAAGTGGGGCCTGGGCTTGTGTATTTTTAGATTCTCCCTAGAAGACTCCAATGCACAGGTCCTCAACCTCTGGCCTCATCTTTCTTGTTGCTATTCCTTCCCTCAGTCGTATGAGAATGACTGCGTTTTACGAAACCGGCTGATGTTTTAAGTCTGCTGAGAACCACTGTAGTTTATGAATCTAGCTGATGTTTTAAGTACTTGTAAAGCAACCTGAAAATGATTTGTATATTATAAACCATACCCAGGTTCCACTTCTGCATTCCTTAAAGCAGTTTCCTTAAGGATCTCTTTTACCTATTGGAATTACAGTGCTAAGAGGAACTTTGAAATCATCTAGTCCCATAAATAGGGTAAATATTGTGTGCCAGCATTGACAGATTGATGACTGTTTCTTGGAGCTCTGTGTTAAGAAATACTCCAAGGCTGCTTCTGGGCTAGAAAGTTCACTGTACAGATTAGTAAGGTCTGTTGTGGGAGCAAGATGAGAAGTAACTATGCACATATGCACCACTCCACCCCTCCCGCCACTCCCCTCCACTCCTCTCCACTCCGCTCCCCTCCACTCCACTCCACTCCACTCCCCTCCCCTCCACTCCCCTCTCCTCCACTCCCCTCCCCTTCATTCCCCTCCACTCCACTCCCCTCCACTCCACTCCCCTCCCCTCCCCTCCACTCCCTTCCCCTCCCCTCCACTTCCCTCTACTCCCCTCCACTCCACTCCACTCCCCTCTCCTCCACTCCACTCCCCTCTCCTCCACTCCACTCCACTCCCCTCCCCTCCCCTCCACTCCACTCCTCTCTCCTCCACTCCACTCCCCTCCTCTCCCTTCCACTCCTCTCCCCTCCCCTCCCCTCCACTCCACTCCACTCCCCTCCACTGCCCTCCACTCCACTCCACTCCCCTCTCCTCCACTCCACTCCCCTCTCCTCCACTCCACTCCCCTCCCCTCCCCGCCCCTCCCCTCCCCGCCGCTCACCGCCCCCCCACGCCCCCCCCCCCCCCG
>CAUYPK010151164.1:0-13114 GCA_963574355.1 Loris lydekkerianus | reverse complement strand
CCCAGCTGCTCGGGAGGCTGAGGCAGAAGAATCGCAGAAGCCCAAGAGCTGGAGGTTGCTGTGGGTCCTGTGACTTCACGGCACTCCACCAAGGGTGGTAAAGTGAGACTCTGTCTCTACAAAAAAAAAAAAAAAAAAAATAGCCGGGCGTTATGGCAGGTGCCTGCAGTCCCAGCTACTTGGGAGGCTGAGACAAGAGAATCACTTAAGCCCAGGAGTCAGAGGTTGCTGTGAGTTGTGACACCATGGCATTCTACCCAGGGTGACAGCTTGAGAGTTTGTCTCAAAAAAAAAAAGAAGAGAAAATACTATAGTTCACTGCAATTTGAACTGCAATGAATCATGCAGGCAAGTCACCTACCACCCCTGCCCTGGTTTTTGCCCTTTCTCCCTGACACCACAGTTGGAATTCACCTTTTGTTCCAGAACATGACTTCTGAGCTCTGACCTGCTCTGGAGCAAGCTAAGGTGAAATTATTCTATTGCATTCCTGCTGCACTCCGGTCTGCAAGCTCCCAGGTCTGCAGACTCTCCAGCTGTCTCTCTCCCAGCTCTGGCAGACCCAGGGGTTTTGCTGCCTGAGCAATCTTGATTGTGCATCTCCTCATCAAGTATAGGAAAAAGGCCTTGTTGCTTGTAAAATTTGATCAGATCCAACCTCGTTTCCCCATTTAAGCACCTGCATTCCTCCAAGGGGACATTTTGCTCCAAGCCAGGTGGCTGTCCCCAGCCCCTACCCACTTGAGAACCACTGGGTTGGGCGGTGCCTGTGGCTCAAAGGAGTAGGGCACCGGCCCCACATGCCAGAGGTGGCAGGTTCAAACTCAGCCCTGGCCAGAAACTGCAAAAAAAAAGAAAAAAGAAAAAAAGAAAGAAAGAAAGAGAACCACTGGGTTCTTTATAACCCAGAAATGTCCTTCCCAACACTCTAACCAAGTCCACACCCTATACCCACTGCAGCCAAGGTGACTCTCCCAGTATGTTTACCCTTTCTCCCACAGAAATATAAGCTTTGGGCAGGACGCGGTGGCTCATGCCTGTAATCCTAGCACGCTGGGAAGCCAAGGCCGGTGGATCTCCTGAGCTCACAGGTTCAAAACCAGTCTGAGCAAGAGCAAGACCCCGTCTCTAAAAACAGGTGGGCACTGTGGTGGGCACCTACAGTCCCAGCTACTTGGGAGGCTGAGAAAAATGAATCACTTGAATCCAAGACTTAGAGGTTGCTGTGAGCCACATCATTCTGCTGAGGTGGATAAAGTAATACTCTGTCTCAGGAAAAAAAAAAAAAAAAAAGAAAGAAAGAAAGAAAGAAAGAAAAGAAATAGAAGCCTTGAATTTAGCTAAGTGTTTGGCTCTCCAGCCTGAACATTGTATTTCCCAGGCTCCCTAGCAGGTGGGAGTAGACATATGATTACATTCTAGCCAGCTTCCAGGAACCCTCCTTGTGATCTTTGCATTCTTTCTCCTTAATCCTGCTGTCTGTGAACCAAGGTGCAATGTCTGGATTCTAGGAGCCATGCTGAACCATGAAGATAAGCCCTCACCTTAGTGAAAAGAGGAGTCCAAAGACTTCCAAGAGTACCCACACTCAAGAGCGCATGAAAAATAAAATGCCATCATGTTAAAGCCTCTGCTACTTTGCATTTCTGTTATACACAGATAAACTGAATCCTGATAAGCTTTCCATGGCTGAACCACTCACTCAGTTAAGGCAGGCATCCAGCTGACATGAATGCCAAAGCCAGCCCTGCTGCCAGGTGGCCAGGTCATTTTGGCTAAGTCCTTTCTCCTCTGTTTTTCTATCAGTAAAATGGGATTGGTATCTGACCTCTGAGGACAGTTTTAGAACCAGCAGTAGCTATAACAAAGGGTACAACTGGCATGCCAATGGGCTCACACTATCCAGACAGTGTACTCTATTTGGCCTGAGCAAGCAGGACATTTCACAGTTGAAAAAGAAAGGATTCTGGTTTCTCTTAAAGTGGAGCCATATTTCCCACAGGCCGTGTCCATCTGCCTGCCTCAGTCATTTATTGCAGGGGTTCTCAAACTTTTTCTGTCAAGAACGAACAGATACGGAGGCTGAGGCAAGAGAATCACTTAAGCCCAAGAGTTTGAGGTTGCTGTGAGCTGTGACATCACAGCACTCTACTGAGGGCAACATAGTGAGACTCTGCTTCAAAAGAAAAAAAAAGAACCAGTGGGTAAATATTTAAGGGGTTTTTTTCTTTTACCCTCAGTACAGTGCTATGGCGTCATAGCTCATAGCGACCTCCAGCTCTTGGGCTTAGGCAATTCTCTTGCCTCAGCCTCCTGAGTAGCTGGGACTTACAGGCACCTGCCACAACACCTGGCAATTTTTTTGTTGCAGTTTGGCCAGGGCCGGGCTTGAACCTGCCACCCTCAGTATATAGGGCTTGGCGCCCTACTCACTGAGCCATAGGCACCACCCAATATTTAAGGTTTTATAGGACACTATGGTCTCAGTTGAATATTCGTACTGGATTTTTTTCCCCTAAACAAACCTTCAAAAATATGAAAGTGGCTTGGCGCCTATAGCTTAGTGGCTAGGGTACCAGCCACATACACCAGAGCTGGCAGGTTCAAACCCACCCCGGGCCTGCCAAACAATGACGACAACAACAACAACAACATATAGCCAGGCATTGTGGCAGGTGCCTGTGGTCCCAGCTACTTGGGAGGCTGAGGTAAGAGAATAGCTTAAGCCCAAGCGTCTGAGGTTGTTGTGAGCTGTGATGCTACAGCACTCTACATAGTAAAACTCCGTCTCAAAAAAAAAAAAAGAAAAAAGAAAAAAATATATACATATATATGAAAGCCTCTCTTAGCTCTGACTATATAAAAATAGGCATGTGTGGGCGGCACCTGTGGCTCAGTGGGTTAAGGCGCCAGCCCCATATACTGAGGGTGGTGGGTTCAAACCCAGCCCCAGCCAAACTGCAACAAAAACATAGCTGGGCGTTGTGGCGGGCACCTGTAGTCCCAGCTACTCAGGAGGCTGAGGCAAGAGAATCACGAATCACCTAAGCCCAAGAATTTGGAGGTTGCTGTGAGCAACCACAGCACCACAGCACTCTACCAAGGGTTAATAAATGAGACTCTGTCTCAAAAAAAAAAAAAAAGGCCATGTGGCCAGGCAGGTTGGCTTATACCTGTAATCCTGACACTATGGAAGGCCAAGGTGGGAAGATCACTGAGCTTAGTTCAATATCAACCTGGGCAACACAGCAAGAGCCCACATGAAACTTTTTTTTTTTTGTAATTAGCTGGGTGTAGTCGCATGTGCCTGTAGTCCTAACTACTTAGGAGGCTTTGGAAGGAGGACTTCTTGAGCCTGGGAGTTAGAGGCTGAAGTGAGTTGTGGTTATGTTGGTCACTGCACTCCAGTCTGGGTGACAGAGCAAGACTCTGTCTCTGAATAAAAACAAAAAAAAAGACTGCAGGCTCCATTTGGCCCACATGCTCTTATTTAAACCACTACCCTTCCCCTAGCTACCCCCAAGGTGAAGCATTTCAGTCCTCCAACACAAGTTTACCCAAAGCCAATAACCACAGTAACCACTCAATAAATGACAGCAGCCATTAGCAACTTGGAGGTGCCACTGAAACACAAATGCTCTTCTGGCATTAACTTTCTCAACTGTCACAGCTTGAGACTGAAATGTACTAAAGGGAGCACATGAATTCTCCTGTACCCTTCCCCATAGCCAGTTGTCAGAGGGATCCCGGGAAGTGACTGAAGGAAGTCCCAAGGCCCCCAATTCTGTGGCAGCAGGCTGGATTTTGCCTTCTTTGCACAAGGGGTTTTTCTCCAGGCTTTCCACCCCCTAGGATGCCTTCTACAGACTGAAATTGAGCCCCTGACAGAGCCCACCCTGCCGTGTGGCTCTTCTTAGCCAATATGGTGGGAGAGTCTAGAGAAATAGTCAAATTGACAGGTGCTGACCAATAAAGAAAAGTGACACAGTCATTTCCAGAAAGGATGCCACCAGGCTGAGGAACCGAGAGTTTGCTCTGTTCTCTTCCATGGCAACGTCACAGTGGGTTTCCCCAAGAAGCTGCCTCCTTGTAAGGGGAGGGCAGCCCATGTCCAAGAACTCCAGAGGCTGTGCCAGGCTTCCTCAGGGCCAAAAAGCCCACGCCAAAGGGCCCTTGCCCAGGAAAATGCTTGATTTAGGTAATTGTCATTTGGCTAATACCACCGAGATAGGGCAGGATGACTTTAAATGGCAAGAAGGGGTGGGGAAGGTTACTGTTTACTGAGACAGGGCCTTCTACAGCTGTCATCATTCCCACGGGAGGGTAATGACATCAAGGATCAGAACTGTAAGCCCTGCTTCCTACATTCCTCTCCCAGCCCTGCAGTACCTGGCACAGATCATGGCCCCAGAGCCCCTCTCCCATCTCCAGGGGTATAAGACAGCTGGACAGCCCCACAGATAAGGGTTTCTCTGTAGAAACACCAGCTCATCTCTATGTCATAGCACTAACATTGCTCTCCCTAGCATTTGTAAAAATATTTACTATTTTCTGAATGACAGCTATATGCTGTCCATGTTACCCAATTGACTTCACCCACCTTCCTGGGCCCTAGGTGACACTGGCCATCACAAAGGAGGAAATTGAGGCTGTGTGCAGGTAAGTGTGAGGAAACAGACTCAGGCAAGTGGAATGGCTAGTTCAAGGCCACAGGGCTGGTGACCAAACTCCCCATTCATGGCCCTCACCAGCACCCAAGAAAACTTGGGTCTGCCTCCCATAGACAAGGCTCAGGAAGACTTGTGCAGGTGTCCTGGCCCATCCTTTCTATGTACTTCACCGACACAGAGATTCAAATCCTGGGAGTCTAGAAACACAAATGGCTTACAACACCCAACCTCACAATGTACAGGTGGGTTGCTCTTCACATCCTGTTTGGCCAAAGCATTCAGTTCCCAGAGGGTCCAGGTGGGAAAGTGAGGAAGCCAGAGAGGAAGTTCATCTCAAGAGATAGCATGAAGTCCCCAGCATACTCCTGAGTTGTAAAAAGGATCTCCTTTCAACTCCACATCTCCCAGTGACTGGACCATCCTCAACCACTGGAACATTTTAGACCTCTTCCAGGAGACTGTCTGCAAGCACCATGTGCCCAGCAGCCCAGCCCAGCCCAGCCCTCAAATCTGGGCCCATGCAGCCCTGCAGCCCAGTGCTGGGACTTTGCATCCACCTAGCACATTTCTAAGCAATTCCTCCCTCTGCCCCTGCTCTGTCTGGCCACTCCTGAACAAATGCTGCCAGGCCCTATGCAGTAACCCAGTCAACTATGAGACCATCACCATTACAGGAGCAGGTGCTATCTCCAGAGAGGTTTTTCATTTATTGAGCAAATGTGTCCTTCCACGAGATCCTGATATTACCCCCATTCTACAATGAGGAAACTAAGAGGCAAAAGTTCAAGACTAGCCCCCATAGTGTAACCCAAGAAAGTTATGTCCAAGTTGTGACCCCTAGAATCTGTGTGGGTGACCTTATTTGGAAAGCGGATCTATGTAGATATAGTTAAGAATCTCAGGATGAAGTCACCTAGATACAGAGTAAGTCATGCCTGGTGTCCTTATAAGAAAAAACACAGAGACACAAGGATGAGACGGTATGAGGACAGAGGCAGAGATCAGCACTTTGCTACCATAAGCCAAGAAACAGCTGAAACCTGAAAGAGGCATAAAAAGATTCTCCCTCGGACCTCTGGAAGGAATGTGGCCCTTATCAGTAGCTTGATTTCAGACTTCTGGCCACAAACTGAGAAAATGTATAAGACAACATTGCTGTTGTTTTAAGCCATGAAGTTTGTGGCAAGGTGTTATGGCAGCCCTAGGAAACTAATACATCCAGCTTTGGTCACTTCCAGAAACCACACTCTTAACCCCAAACCAATGTTACTTAAGCATAAAGGAAAAAAAAAAATTCCGACCCCTGAAAATATATCATCTGAGACTAAGGATTTTTTTTTTTTTTTGTAGAGACAGAGTCTCACTTATCGCCAGCGGTAGAATGCCGAGGCGTCACACAGCTCATAGCAACCTCCAACTCCTGGACTTAGGTGATTCTCTTGCCTCAGTCTCTGGAGTAGCTGGGACTACAGGCGTCCACCAAAACGCCCAGCTATTTTTTTTTTTTTTTTTTTTTTTTAGAGACAGAGTCTTACTTTATCACCCTCGGTAGAGTGCTATGGCATCACAGCTCACAGCAAACTCCAACTCCTGGGTTTAGGCAATTCTTTTACCTCAGCCTCTTGAATAGCTGGGACTACAGGCACCTGCCACAACACCCTGCTATTTTTTTGTTGCAGTTTGGTCAGGGCTGGGTTTGAACCCACCACCCTCAGTATATGGGCCCTACTCACTGAGACATAGGCGCCGCCCGAGACTAAGGATCTTCATTTGAGAAATGTGGATTTTCTCCTCTTTAATAATATTTCAGGGCCAGATGGCTCAGCGCCTGTGGCTCAAGCAGCTAAGGCACCAGCCACATACACCTGAGCTGGTGGGTTCGAATCAAGCCTGGTCCAAACAACAATGACGGCTGCAACCAAAAAAAGAAAAAAATAGCTGGGCGTTGTAGCAAGCGCCTGTAGTCCCAGCTACTTGGGAGGCAGAGGCAGGAGAATCGCTTGAGGCCAGGAGTTGGAGGTTACTGTGAGCTGTGAAGCCACAGCACTCTACCCAGGGGGACAGCTTGAGGCTGTGTCTCAAAAAAAAAAATTTTCAGGGCCAACCATGGTGGCTCATACTTATAATCCTAGCACTCTGGGAGGCCAAGGTGGATGGATTGCCTGAGCTCACAGGTTTGAGACCAGCCTGAGGAAGAGCAAGACCCTATCTCTAAAAATAGCTGGGCATTGTGGTAAGCCCAGCTACTTGGGATGCTGAGGCAAGAGAATCACTTGAGCTCAAGAGTTTGAGGTTGCTGTGAGCTGTGATGTCAAGGCACTATACTCAGGGCAACAAAGTAAGATTCTGTCTCAAAAAAAAAAAAAAAAAAGAATGTTTCAGTTATAAATTACCTCTGTAAGAGAAGTGCTCTCTTTATAACTAGTAACATTTTCAGGATTATTAACAAAACAAAAACACAAAATGTAAAACCTCCCCAAGAAAAAGATAGTAAGAACATGTGGAGGCTTGGCGCTTGTAGCTCAGTGGCTAGAACACCAGCCACAGACAGCTGGGCTGGCGGATTTGAACCTGGCCTGGGCCTGCTAAACAACAATGGCAACTACAACAAGAAAATAGATGGGCGTTGTTGCTAGCACCTGTAGTCCCAGCTACTTGGGAGGCTGAGGCAAGAGAATCACTTAAGTCAGTGGTTCTTAACCTTCCTAATGCTGCAACCTTTTAATACAGTTCCTGTGGGTTGCAACCCACAGGTTGAGAACCGCTGACTTAAACCCAAGAGTTTGAGGCTGCTGTGAGCTGTGATGCCAAGACACTCTACGGAAGGCAACATAGTGAGACTCCGTCACAAAAAAAAAAAAAAAAAAAAAAGGGGGGCTACATACACCTGAGCTGACAGGTTCGAATCCAGCCTGGCCCGCCAAACAATGATGGCTGAAACCAAAAAAAAGTGGGGTGTTGTGGTGGGCGCCTGTAGTCCCAGCTACTTGGGAGGCAGAGGCAGCAGAATCACTTGAGCCCAGGAGTTGGAGGTTGCTGTGAGCTGGGAAACCACTTGAGGCTCTGTCTCAAAAACAACAACAACAACAAAAAAAAAAAAAAAAAAAAAAAAAAGGGGTATATGGGAATTCTCTGTACTGTTCCCTAGAAATCTATGGATTTAAAACTGTTCTAAAAGCCTATTCTTCAAAGATTTTGTTTTGTTTTGTTTTGTTTTTGTTTTTTTGAGACAGAGTCTCAAGCTGCTGCCCTGGGTAGAGTGCTGTGGCATCATAGCTCATGGCAACCTACAAATTGGGCTCAAGCGATCCTCTTGCTTCAGGTCTCGCTTTTGCTCAGGCTGGTCTAGATCTTGTGAGCTCAAGCAATTTACTCACTTTGGCCTCCCAGAGTGTAGGATTACAGGCGTGAGTCACCCCTCATGGCCTCTTCAAAGTTTTTTTTTTTTTTTTTTCCTAAAGATAACCCATCTTACATCCAGCTCAAGTTAAAAAAAAAAAAACAACTCTCCTGTAATTCCTTTGAAGATAAGCCTGGAACCCCAATTTGAGAAACACTGCCTTACTTTGTCCTATTCAGCTTCTCAAATGAATGGGCTTGCTTAGCATATGGGATCCTGCTGAGCCTAACTGTGTCCTGAACTGTAAAACCCACCTCAGATCCCCTTCTGTCCCCTCATCCGATCCATTTAGACCCCAGCTCTGCCCCAGGAAAAAGAATTATCACTCTCTGGTGGCAAACCACAACTCCTTTAGTCCATGTTTTCAAAGTTCAAGTCAAAGTCAAGGTGCCAGCAGAACCCCATGTGAACCAACGGCTCCCCATGGTTCCCTTTGCATCAGCCCCCTTCTCAAAGTGGCAGAAATAAGGCCTCCTCAGTGGTTCCCTAGAGCATCAGAGCAATAAACCCTGTGAGACAAAGCCAAATGAAACAGAATAGCAAAATGTGAACAAGGAATCTGAGAGTGGAGATAAGAGTAACAAGAGAAAGAAAAAGGATGAACTACAAAGACTCAAAGAGGGCCTTGGCAAGCACATTTGTGATTTTTTCCCCTCCACGAAAATGTCAATTTTGAATAGCAGCTTTGAAAAATGTAACCAGCTTCTCACATGCCCATAAAGAAGATTCAGGAGGAGCGTGGCCAGGGAGAAGTCTGTGTTACCTCTTACTTTGGAACCTGGCACCAGGGAAGGGCCTACCCTTCCATGTTTCTACCGGGAGCACTCCCTGTGGCTTGCACTGTCCACGAACCGCCCGATTCCCCAGGTCCAGAAGTTTCCCACTCGGGGATCCGGCACACCAAGCCCTGCAAAGGGGTGGAACCCGTTCCTCCTGGGCGCTCCAAACTAGGAATCTCTTTCTAAGTGTCCTTAGCCGTCCAGGGGGTCCCCAGAGATGGCCACGGGCCGCCCACACCCTCCCTCTTCCCAGCCCAGGCGGCCACACCCGCCCCCAGAGTCACACTTCTCCCGCACCCCGGCTCATCTCCCCTCCCACCGGTCCCCCACGCCCGTCTCCCTCCGATTTCCCCTTTAACTCTAGACCCCTCATTTCCTACTCATCCACCCTTCCCCCATCTCAGGCCCCTTACTCCCCATTTCCCGCTTCCCTCCCCAGAACAGTTGCCTTGCACCTCCAGCCGCTACACACGCCCTCATTCCTTTCTGTCCCTTGACACTGTCCCTCCGCAAACCTCACTCCGAGCCCTCAAGAACCTCAAGAACCTCAAGAACCCCGCACCGGGGCCCCACGACTCGGGGCCCCTCCCCCGCCGGACCCCAGCCCCGGGCCGGCCTCGTGCGCAGCCCCAGCGCGCGGCGCGGCCCTCAGCCGGGCCCCGGGGCCCCGCACTCACGGCTGTAGAGGGCGATGCCCGCCGCGTCCGGGCCGGCGCGCACCTCTAGGCGCAGCGCCTGCTGCTCCGCGTGCCGCTGGATCTCGCCGTTCGCGTCGCCGATAGTGAGGAGGCGGGCGCCAGGGAACACCGACACAGCCGCGCAGGGCCCCGCGACGCCCGGCCCCGCTGCTCCCGCGCCGCCCGCGCCCGGACCCACCGCCGCCGCCGCCGCCGCTGCCATCTTAGATCCGGCTCCAGGCCCCGCCGCCGCGCCCGGGCCCAGGCCGCTGCCGCCGCCGCCGCCGCTGCCGCCGCCGCTGCCGCCGCCGCCGCCGCCGCGCAAGCCGAGGCCGAGCTGGGCAGCGCCGCCTGCCGGCCACGCGCCGCCTCGCCGCCACCGCCGCGACCCGGCCCCGTGGCGCGGCGCCCCCTGCCGCCCACCCTGGGCGAGGGGAGGGAGCGAGCGCGACTGGGCCAGGGCCGGCCCCGCCCCGCGCGAAGGGTCGCTGCTTTGTGAGGTGGCTCCAACGCCCCGGAACGACAGGGCGGGGCCGTGCGTCCGGGGCGGGGCCGTGCGTCCGGGGCGGGGCCTAGCCCCGCGCTGCAGGAGCCGTAGGGCTTTGCGAATCAAGGACAGATAAACTTGCTGTGGTCTAGGGAGAACGGAGGCGGTGTTCGGCCCCGTGGACGTGTCCTGAGCCCCGCCCTGTATAATCGTCCGCGATTTGAGAGGCCGCCTCGGGGCCTCCGAGAGTCTCGGACACGCCCGGGCCCGCCCAGCTTTGTGAGGCCTGAGGAGAGGCGGGGCCCAGCCCCAACTAGGCAACATCCCCTACACCAGTCGTGCTCTCTCCCTCCATGACTCACTTTGCTCAGTTCACGGCTCCAGAGACAGAGAAGAGCGGGACCAGAACATAAGACACGCCCCCAGGCTTTGGCCCAATCCCTTCTCACTTGGCTGGAAAAGCAGTTTGAGAAGCGCGTGGCCTCTTGAGCGCCGTCCCCTGACATGCAACTGTCCCTCTTCATCACCTCCGTCCTGCCCCCCTCACATCCCCTTTACCCTTTTCTTCAGCGTAAAAATTCCTCAGCTCCTTCCCTCTGAGCGCCTCCTTTCCCTCCTACCCCCACCCCCTGTTCCTAGACCTAACCCCCAAGATGTCTGGGCAGGGAGTTCATTCAAGCCCAGCCAAGTGCCCCTTTAGCCAACACGCGCAAAGACATCTGACTTCCCTCCGAGTCCTCCCTCCGCTGTTCAAAGGCCCCATCCCTTTGGGGGGGTTCCAAAGGGACTCTCGGCCACTTCCAACTATCCAGATCTCATTTCCCGAGATGTCATTTACTTCTAACTCCATAATGTCCCTGTGCCCCCATCATTCTACCTCTGCAAGGGTCCTGCCAGAGACTCCACGGGGCACTGCCCCGCCCTCCAGGCCTCCATAAGCTTCCCCAAACTCCTCCCTGACAGGGGTGAAACCTCACACCCAGTGTATTCACGAACACGCCCTCCAGGTAGGTATCCAATTGGCCTTTCAGAGGTGGTAGGTTTTTTTTGTTTGTTTGTTTTGAGACAGTCTCACTTTATCGCCTACAGCAGAGTGCTGTGACTTCACAGCTCACAGCAACCTCCAGCTCTTAGGCTTAGATGATTCTTTTGCCTCAGCCTCCCAAGTAGCTGGGACTACAGGCACCTGCCACATCGCCTGACTATTTTTTTGTTGCAGTTTGGCCAGGGCCGGGTTTGAACCCGCCACCCTCGGTATATGGGGCCGGTGCCCTACCCACTGAGCCAGGCGTCGCCCCAGAGGTGGGGGTCTTTAAAGATTACACTCTACAGAGGCCTTAGGAATACCTCAACACGTGTTAGAATGAATGACTTAGGCACACCAGCAGGGTAACACACAGAACACACCCCAGTACCCTATGCTCAGAACACCCAGGAGGGAAGAGGTGGGTGCCCAATTCTGTGCAGCTGGGGAGATGAGGGGACCCTTATGTTATGAAGGGGGGCCAGAAGGGATTCTGACATCTCCTTGTCCAGTGATCCTTAGAAGCTGAAAATCCAAAGTGAGGCTTCCTGCTTTTAGTTCAGTCTCCAGGCCAATGCCTGTGTCTCCTCTCCCACTCCTCTGTGACAAAAGGCCAGGGGTCCCCTTCACCGTCTCTGTTCAATTTCCTGAAAAAGCGGTACCTGGAGCCCCCCAGAAGTAGCTGGTGGGATCTTAGGTCCTAAAAGGCTGGGAGACAGAGGGTACTCCCAATCCTCAGCCTCACTGACAGGCCCGGAAAGTGGTGAACTCAGGTGGCTCAGGTGAGGATGATGTGGAGGTGGGCCTCTTCCGGGCTCCAAAGTTGTCAGGGATAACAGTGGTTCCTGAGCCAGCATCCAGGGTAGCTGAGTCTTCCTCTGAAGTCATTTTCTTTGTCCGCCAAGAAAAGGGAGAGAACCATGTGATGTGGGGTTTCAGGATGTAGAGTTTCCCCATTTTCTAAGCTTGAGACTCTCCTAGCCCAACAGGTCTCATTCTGTATTCTGTCCCCTTTCATACTCACAAACACCTGCCCGGCCTTTCATTCTGCCTGTCTCTGCGCTGAGTGGGGGACAGAGAGCCTGGGTTCAAATCCTAGTTCCATCTCTTCCAGGCAGTGTGAGCTCAGCTGAGTGCCTTAACCCCTCTGTGCCTCAGTTTCCCCTTCTGCAAAATAGAGATAATCTTAGTACTCACCTATTAGGGTTGCTATGAGACTTAAAGTTGTAAAAACAGACAAAGCAACTGGTACATCAGAAGTTACATGTTAGGCCAGACGCAGTGGCTCACGCCTGTAATGCTAGCATTCTGGGAGGCTGAGGCGGGTGGATTGCCTGAGCTCCGAAGTTTGAGACCAGCCTGAGGTAGAGTGAGACCCCATCTCTAAAAATAGCCAGGTGTTGTGGCAGGCACCTGTATTCCCAGCTACTCGGGAGGCTGAAGCAAGAGGATATTGACCCCAAGAGTTTGAGGTTGCTCTTAGCTATGACACCAGGGCAACAAAGTGAAATTCTGTCTCAAAAACCAAAAAAATTAAATTAGGCTTGGTGCCCATAGTACAGTGATTACGGCGCCAGCCACATGCACGGAGGCTGGCAGGTTCGAGCCCTGCCTGGGCCAGCTAAACAACAATGACAATTGCAACAACAACAACAAAAATAGCCGAGCGTTGTGGCAGGCGCCTGTAGTCCCAGCTACTTGGGAGGCTGAAGCAAGAGAATCACTTAAGCCCAAGAGTTTTGAAGTCTGCTGTGAGCTGTGACGCCACAGCATTCTACCAAGGGCGACATGATGAGACTTTGTCTCAAAAAAAAATTTTTTTTAATTAAATTTAATTTAAACTAAAAAAGAAAAAACTACCCCTTTGCTGGGTGAGGTGGCTCATGCCCGTAATCCTAACACATTGGGAGGCCAAGGCAGGAAGTTTGCTTTAGTCCAGAAATTCAAGACCAGCCCAGGCAATATAGTGAGACTCCATCTCTTTTTTTTTTTTTTTTTTTTTTTTTTTTTTTATTTCGACAGATTGAAAATTTTGACCCCAGGGGTGAGTGACAGGGCTTAAACGGGCACAGCAAAC
>CAUYPK010151161.1:0-22670 GCA_963574355.1 Loris lydekkerianus | reverse complement strand
TTCCCTAATTGACTGCTTCAGTTCCTTCAGCTCTGCTATATCTTTTCTATATTCTTCATATCGTTCATCTCTTATTTGATTCTGTTTTTGGATTTCCTTTTGGTTATTTTCCACTTTATTAGCAGTTTCCTTCATTGTTTCCATCATTTCCTTTGTTGTTTTCATCATGTGTATTCTAAATTCCCTGTCATTCCTAACATTTCTTTATAGGTGGAATCCTCTGCAGTAGCTACCTCATAGTCCCTTGGAGGGGTTGCTCTGGACTGGTTCTTTATGTTACCTGGAGTTTTCTGCTGATTCTTCCTCATGAGTGATTTCTTTTATCTGTTTCCTTGCCCCAATTTTTCTTTCACTTCCTCTTGCTCTTTAAGTTCCCGTGCCTGTGGACTAAGGTTTTGATGAGTCCTTTTGGTACAGGACCAGATGGATGAGAAGGTTGAAGAGCAAGAAGGTATAAAAGAAAGGAAAGAAAGAAAGAAAGAAAAGAAAATAGAGAAAGGAGAGGGGGTGGGCAAGAGGGAATATTGACAAAAAGAGGAGAGGCACAGAAAGAGGGAGGCAGAGCAATATAGGTGTACAGTAGGGTACTTTGACACAACCTTAAAAAAAACCCAACCTCTGGGGGTGCCAAGTTGGAGGTTCCCTAGAGGTCAGCAGCTCTTTGCTAACCTTATCAGACACAGTATTCCACCTCCACCAAGTAGAGAGGAAAGACAAAAATGCTATAAATCAAACCAAAACTAGCAAACAGAAAACTTGACAGGATTAAATTGGGTGAAAAACCAAATAATAGGGGTAGAAACACTAGCAAAAATGAAGTTGTAATTATTGAAAAAAGCTTCAATGGGAAATTGTATTTAAACTAGAAAAATGGAGAAAGAAAAGAAAGTAAAGAAAAAATCTGTATGGAAAAGATTGAAATTAAAAAACAAAACAACAACAACAGAATAAACAAAAAAACAAAAACAAACAAAAACAAAGCAACATATATATCTTGTTGAATAGTGTCTGGGCAACAGGTTGTCTGGGCAACAAGGGTATGAGATGTTAATCACAATGCTGATACAACTGTAGGCCTCCACTGATTTTTCAAACCCCACAGTGTGAAGACCCTAAATCTCTCTTCAGCCCTCTTAAAGGGCACTTTAAACTTCTAAACTTGGCCAAGCAGAAGCTTTCCCAGGAAAGTGCTTGTTGCTGGGATCACTGCCGAAATGGCTATCCACTTACCCAGTGTGCCAAAACCAGTCTCACCCTGCCCCTGAGGGTTAAGGCTATAAGGTGGCTCAGTCCCCGCCTTTAGGCTGCTCAGTCACTAGATTATGAGCTCCCACCCCATCCTTGCTCTGCCACCCTGAGGGTGGAGCTTACTGGAGCAGTTCTCTCACAATGCTCCCTGCAGCCCACAGCTGAACATTATGAGCTCCGTCCGTGTTAGCGACTCAGTTGGGAGCCCTAGACAATGCCCAAAGTTCTCCACCATCATTCTCAAGCTCTCCCCAAGGCAGTTCAACTGAGTCCAAAAACAACAAAACAGTTCACAGGTAAGGCCTTTCCAGTTTGCAGTCTCACTGCTGCTGTACTTTTAGCTGCCAGCGGGATTAGACCAATTGAACACATGCAACCACTTGCCAATGTTCCACTGTTTTTTCCTCCTCTTGGGGTCCAGAAGTCTCTCACTAACTCCCTGTATTCTCAAAGGGATGATTATAGGCAGATCCCTCCAGCCAGAGATGCCTGGAGTCTTATCTCCCCAGACTCAGGGAAGCTGTTACTAGGCCGCCATCTTGCTCTCACTCATTTTTTCTTTATTTTTAAAGTAAATTTATTTGAGGTTAATTAATGTAAGGATATAAACAACCAGGTCAAAATACTGGATTTTGTTAGGTAGAGTCCCTCTTGTGGTTATGTCACATATACAAAAGGTATGCCAAACACCCCTACCCTATGCCCATTCAGTGAGAGTACCCCCACCCCCTTGATATCCCTGTACTTCTTTATCCCTACCCCCACTTCTTTACCCCTACCCCCAACTTGAATTGAAATCAATTTTTCACCTATATGGGCATACATCAGATCGTCTACTGGCTTCATATGAGTATTGAGTACATTGGATAATTGCTTTTCCATTCTTGTGATAATTTACTAAGAAGAATGTGTTTTAACTTCATCTTGGATATTACAAAAGGTGTGAAGTCACCATCTTTGTTTATGGCTGAATAGTATTTCATAGTGTGCATGGTATCACAATTTGTTAATCCATTTCTGAGTTGATGGACGTTTAGGTTATTTCCATGTCTTGGCGATTGTAAACTGAGCTGCGATAAACAATCTAGTGCAAATGTCCTTATGATAACATGATTTCTTTTCTTCTGGTAGATGTCTAGTAGTGGGATTGTGGGGTCAAATGGGAGATCTAATTTGAGATCTTTGAGGGTTCTTCATACTTCTTTCCAAAGAGGCGGTAAAAACAAAGCCAGAGGCATCACCCTATTAGACTTTAGGCTGTACTACAAGTCCATAGTGATCAAAACAGCATGATATTGGCACAAAAATAGAGGCACAGACATTAGGAACCAAGTAGAAAACCATGAAATGAAACTAACATCTTACAGCCACCTTATCTTCGATAAGCCAAACAAGAGTACACAATGGGGAAAAGACTCCCCATTCAATAAATGGTGCTAGGACAACTGGAAATCCACATAAGAAAAACTGAAACTGGACCCACACCTTTCACCACTCACAAAAATTGATTTAAGATGGATAAAAGATTTAAATCTATGACATGAAAAAAGTGTAGGAAAAACACTTGAAGATTTTGGCCTTAACTATTTCTTAATAACCCCTATGGATGTAGGAGCTATGATTAAAATTCACTTGAACCACAAACATGCCTTCGTAAAAATTAAGCTGCACTAATTGTTTTTTCATATAGTAGAACTACACTACCAACTGAGTCTATGATTTGTCCTTTGATGTGGTACTAGGTTTGGTCAAAGCCAAGGGAAACCTTGAAGCTAGTGAGGAACAAAAAGTCGAATACAAAAAACACAGAAAGGTAATATTTAAACAAGCCACACATTGGCCAATCTTTGGTTTTCATTGCTAGCATTTTATAGATAGCACATTTGTTTCTTATCCAACCAAAAAGAGAAATATAAGGAATCTAAGATATAAGAATCCAAGAATCTAAGATAAATCTAAGGAATAAGAATGAGAAGGAAAGATTTAGGCAGAAGAAAAAGCAAATGAGGTCGAAGATGGACACATGTGTACGCACACACACATGATGGCTAGGCCCTCAGAGGACCAGCCCTAGAGCTTCTATCCCAGATAGACTCTCAGTCCCTGGCATGATCTTAGTCAACATTCAGCCCCTGTGCCCACATGAGCGGAATGAGGAGTGAGCCAGGTAGGACCTATCAGCCACTGAAGCCTACCAATTTTTGATTCAAAGTCAGGAGGCAAATGGTGTTGCACTGAGACTGCTAGTGTAGTCACTAAGTGCAGGACTTGCCAAAGAAGTTCTAGAGACTATACAGAGTGAGACTTGCTTTGATGGTGGCATTCAAGCCCAAGTGCTGTCGTTGTCCCTGCTGTCAGCACAGTAAGAGTGGATCTATCTCCCAGGGATAGACTTCCAAATACCTAGAGAGACTGATGAACTAAATTTCAAATGCCAATTTGACAATTTGTAATGGAAATGTAAAATGGTAAACGCATATGTTATGTAGATCCCAGTGTTTGTACCCACAGGTCAACACCTTCACCATGGGGAGCTACAGGAGAGGACATCCTGGTTGTTACCAGTTTGGGGGAAATTATGAATAAAATTGTAAATAAAACTGCTAAAAACCATTCATCTACCAGTTTGTGGGTGCACATGTCTTTCCATTCATTCAGGTGAATGGTTAGAGTGGTACATGCCAAGATGTGGTTGGTTTATAGCCAAACTGTCTTTCAGAGTACTATGGAAGACACTTTTTATTCCCACCAGTAATGACTGAGAGCCCACATTTACATAGTGAACAGGAGCTTGTTCATGTGTACAATAAATATTTATTGAAGGTTCATTAAATGCCAAGTGGTATTCTAGACATTGAGAACAAAAATAGACAAAAATCCCTGTCACAGTGCAGTTTATTTTCTAGCCAATGGAAGGAGGATAAGAAAATAAGCAATCAAATACATATTTAGTTTGACAAATGATTAGTGCTAAGTAGAAAAATAAAATATGGGAGTGAAATTTTGCAAATAATGGTCAGCAAGAGTTCTCTGGGGACAGTGACATTTGTGCCAATCTTGGAAAAGGTCAGAGAAAGCATGAGGGCATCTAGGGAAAGGCACCCAGGCAGAAGGCACAGGAGGTGCAGAAGCCTCAGAGCTAGTGTGGAAGCCCCACAACTGGTCTGCTCTCTGAGGCTGCTAAGGCAGAAGATGGCAGCAGGGAATGAAGTCAGAGAAGAAAGTGGTCCGGGGGACCAGATTGTGGAAGGGCTACATAAAAACTTCACCTTTGTCTTAGATTTGGATGGGAGCTGTTGGAGGAGTTGGGCTGAGGAATAGCACAATCTTCTCTGCCTAAGGCTTTAAAAGGATCACTCTGGATGCTGTGTTGAGAATAGCAGACACTAAGGAATAAGAGTGGAAGCAAGGTGTGGTTAAAAAGTAAATTCAGTAATCCCAGTCAGAGACTTGTGGCTTAAGCCAGAGTGGAAGCGATGGAGATGGCAGGAAGTGAGCAGATTCTGGAGATACTGTGAAAGTGGAGCCAACAGGATTTCCTGGCAGATTGGAGGTAGAATGTGAGAGAAATGGAGGTGCAAAGGATGGAGGAATGTAAGAGAAATGGGAGGTATGCAAAGTTGGGCAAAACTTTACAGATTAAAGGTGTAGTCCTCCAAAGACTGTCCTCATCTTATGACACCAGCTGCAATTTCAAGAGTTCCCAAGGTCACACTCACTTCTGACCAGTTGGCTCAAAATATGGAGGTTTCCATGATCACCTTTAGGTTTCATTTGCTAGAAAGACAGAATTCACAGAAAGCACTATACTGAGAAATACAGTTTTATTACAGCAAAAGGATACAAATTAGAAGAGTTGCATAGGGTGACAATTGAGTATTCCCAAGGCAAAGCTTCCTTTTGCTCTCTGACACCAATGTGTGACAGTACTCCAAGAGCACTGCCAACCAGGGACTCTCACCTGAGCTTCTGTGTCCAGCATGTTTGTTGGGGTCTTACTACATACACTTGATTAATTGGATCATGGCCCATGTGACTCAATCTCTAGCTCTCCTCCCCATCCCCTAGAGATCAGGCTGCTATCATGTGTCCCAATGTCCCAACTCTTAATTTCATGTTTGGTCTTCCTGGTGTGACCAGCTCCAGCCTGAGTTAAGTCATTAGCAAAAATTATTTAGGAACTCACCATGTGTCACCTCATTAGCATAAATTATCAGGCACGATCTAAGGAGCCCAACATGAAAACAAAGATGTTTCAGTCACTTCAGAAATTCCAGGAATTTATAAGTTAATTCCAAGAAGATAAATAAAGGCTAATCAAATTATTATACATAGTGAAGGCCTGAACAAAGGAGAAAACGGGGTTGCCACCAGCTGAGACAGGGAAGGGAAAAGCTGGCTTGCCTGCGTTGGGACTCTCACCATTTGGGAAGTCAGAGGATGACCTTCTGCCATGTCCAGCCTTATCATTGGGAGATACCTCATAACCACCCCAAGCTGCCTTCAAACTTCCCATAACCCAGAGTGGGGAACAAAGTTTGGGTCACCCTGGAAAGTCATTTTGATCCTCTGGGGCTGTTTGACACAATTCATTAAATGGGTATGTTGGATTTGATGATTTCCTAGTCCTTTCTGGCTAAAATGATCCCTAAATCTAACAAGAGTCTTGTGTTATTGTTGCTCGTGTGTATGTATCTTGCCTCCTAAATAGATAGTAAAATTTTTATGGCAGTGATTTTAGGGATCATAGAGCAGGAGAGAACTGATTTTGCTTGATCCCATCTAGTATTTCTTTCCTATCCCTCTGGGCACAGAAATTGGCACACAGAAAATGTTCACTAAATATTTAACAGTAGTAAATCGCAACAGTTATTCAGAGAATTTAAATACCTCTCCTGCCTCCCATCTAAAGCGAACCAAACACTTTTGCCTCTGGTTCAGAGTGCTTCATATACTAACTAATCTGTATAATATCATCAGTTTTCAACTTTACTCTGGAGAGATAGAAAGAGAAAAAACCTTTTAAAGGCAGGATAAAAAGGTAAATTCTGGGGTCAGAGTATCTGGTTGTATTGTTCTTTTCTTTCTTTCTTTTTTTTTTTTGGTATTATTGTTATTTTCTTTTCAGACAGGATCTTGCTCTATTGCTCCAGCTAGAGTGCAGTGGTATCATTATAATACCCTGCAACCTAAAACTCCTAGGCTCAAGCAATCCTCCCATCTCAGTCTCCTGAGCAAGTGGGACTATAGGCACATAATCACTGTGCCCTGCTAATTAAAAATTTATTTTTCAGAGACAGGGTCTTGCTATGTTGCCTAGGCTTGTCTCAAACTCCTGGGTCAAGTGAAAGTGCTGGGATTACCAGCATGAGCCACCAGGGCTGGCCTTTAGTTGTGTTTTATTCCAAATCTACCATTTATAACTCTCTTAGGACAGTTACTTCACCACTTTGTGCTTTGATTTCCTCATCTGGAAGATGAGTCTAATAATAGTACTGACCCCATAGAGCTGATACGTGGATTAAACAATATTAGTAAAAAACCTGGAATAGTGCATGGCAATAGTGAGGGCTGTGTAAGTGGTGGTGGTCTTGGGTGTTCAGAGGTGAATTGATTTTTTCATTTTTGATTGGAATGGCACCAGGTGGCCAGGTGGACAGTAATGCACGTAGTACATACCTCATGCAGCTAGTTGGAACCACAGACAAAGGTTACTAAGGGCTTAAATTTTGTTCTTTCAAATGAGAGATGAGTTCACTGTTTCTTTAAAGCTGTGGCTTTCAGGTCCCTGTCCTGGATGGCCTGGCCACCTAGGTAAAGGTTCAGAGAAGACCTGGAGGAACTGGTCACATCCCCCCCACACACACACACACACACACACACTGGAAAATACTCAGAATTCATCTCCTGCTGATTGTGGGCTCAAATCCTTTAGAGACAATGGGTGGCTTGTTTTATTTTTATGAAATAATTCTTTATGTGTAAGGAGAGTGGTGAACCACTTTAGTTTCCAGAAGCATTTGCCTCTAACCATGGCCCAGTCATCACAATGTGTACTTTTTTCTTATGATCAAAGCAAGCTTCTTCTCCTACAGAGACCCTGGGTCATGGGAACCAGCACACAGCTCCAGTTTTACTGCTAAGGGGTAAACCTCTAAAGCAGGTTTCTAATGAAAATGCTAAGGAAACCTTAATTATAATTGTGCTCTTGAGCTCCCTTGGCAGCCCATTCTCTTTCAATTGTTTTCAGGGAAGAAACAAAATGGAGCTGATGGTGAGAGGTCCTTCTGGGGGGCTTCACTGAACTTGGGGCTCTTCAAAGTTGCTAGCTCTTGCCACCTTCCCTGTGAAAAGGCACATCCTCTAAGGGAGCCTGCTTCCCACAAAGTGTAAGGAAGAACATCTTCAGGGTGCTGAAGACTAATGTTCTTTCATGCAAAAGGAAGAAGACCAAGTCAAGCTTAATGAAAATCATGAGCTTATTAACTGCAGCTGAGACTTTATTTAAGTTGATTACAAAGTGCTGTTGACTAGGCTCTTTGGGATGGTTGCATTTGTTGGCTCGGTTGTCTTAGTTTTTGATATGGAATTTCCTTTCTTTTTCCTCCTCTCTGTTGCCCAAGCGCTCCTCTGTTGCTCAAGCGCTCCCCTTCCCCTCCATCCCAAAATCTTTATTTTTCTCCTCTTTGCTTCTCTTGTGGCCTCTCTTTGTTCTTCCAGTATTCCTTTGTCCAGTGCTTTTAGTCTTGGCCTGGAACATTATATCATCTGAGAAACTTTAAATTTATCCTAGTGACCAAGATGAATCATAGACCAAATAAATTGGGTGGGTAGGGTGTCCTCTGGGAATGGAACTCAGATGTAAATATTTTTTACAAACTCTGCAGTGGGGTCTCATGTGCAGCCAGGTCTGAGCTATTGCCTTGTCTTCTCATTGGAACAAGTCTGCTGTACAAAGCCAGCTTTATGCCACAGGTTTTATGCAGCTTTATGTTGCCATGGCTCTCTCTAGGAGGGTTGATTGGTATGCTTCAATCCTGCATGTGGCAGGATGTGTTTCCCTTGTACCAGTTGTCAGAATGGGTCTTATGGCCTTTGCTCTTTCCTTGAAGGTTGTAAAGAGCCCAGCTCAGAAATAAAGGTGAAGTGGGACCACGTTTTGGTCAGGACAAGGGTAGCATGGGAACATAGGACAGGGCCCAGGAGACTGTGTACTCTTAGCCTTACCTCCTGCTGTGTGGAAATGCAGAGAGACAGTAACAGCATAGTATGGACTGAAGCTTCCATTAATAGTTTCTGGACACCTGAGTGGAAGGCTGGCTTGGGTTGAGGTCAGGCTCTGTGGAAGGGGATAAAAGCCCCAGACACAGGCAGCTCCACTTACACTCCCTTCTGGGGCAGCAGGAACATCTCCAGCTCTGACACCTGCTCTTCTACAAGCCTCTTCCTTTCTTCTGAGCCTCTCCCTGGCTCTGGCTTTCACCAGCTCCTTGTTCTTTGTTGGATATGTTAGGACAACACACTGGGAGCTGGTGCACAGAGCAGGCCCTTACTTGGCAGTCTCTTCAACAGGCACATGCAGGGAACATTCCAGAAGCAAATCAAACACTTTCTCAGTAGACTCTGAAATCACCAGCACTGTCAAAAGGAAGAAGAAGCAACAGTTTCAGAAACACTCTTGGAAACCCTGCCTGGTGGGCTGAGATAGTCTGGGCGGCTTCGCTGTTGAATATATCAAGGGATTGGCTTTCTAGTGTCCCCATTGTGTGTATCTTCTTGAACCTGTCTTCTATAAATCAGCTGAAGAATATCTGATAGAGGAACAAGGACAAAAAGATAATGTAAAAATGATCATGGAAATTTCTTCACCAAGTTTCAGGAGTATGGAGCTCCAAATACTACTGACCCACTGGGCAAAAGTCTCCACAAATTCAAAGTCTAGGAGAGAGAATCTGCCTGTCCTGTGGAAGGTCACACAGGGGCTCTCAGTCCCATGCCCAAAGCCCAGCACCCAGGCAAAGTGAGCAGCTTTGGATCCTTTGACTTTGTCATTTTGTGCTGAGGGTGCTGAACCAGCTCAGCCAATCTTTCAGTAACTGCTTGTGCTTGAGACTGACCAGCAACAAGGCAGGGTGGCAGAAAGAGCAGAGCTGGATTCCCAGGGCTGGGTAGCCTGCCTTGCAGCACCATCCTGGCTTCCAACTAAAATGTAGGAGGATAGGCTGATGGCAGCTCCTTCCAGGGCTGAGAATTCACTCTCACTGAAAAAGTTTATCTTATCTTTAGTTAGTATCTAGGCACTGACTGATGTATATAGATTACTTAGGTTCTCTGACTTAAGGCATTTATTTTCAGGTATTAATTCCTCCAGTACTGACTGAGAGTGGCCTGGGGAAGTCTCCTGGCTCTCAATTCTGGCTGGACTTAAAACTGCCAAGGAGATTTTTTAGAAAAGATAGTGATGTCCAGTCTCCAACCTGAAGTTTCTGATTTGGTTGGTCTGGGGTGGATGTTTTTTAAACAATTGGTTAGGGTTTGTTGTTTGTTTGTTTGTTTGTTTGTTTCAAGACTCTGAATTCTAATGTGAATCAGGGATAAGGACACTGATAGCAGGAAAGCACGTGATGAAGCCAGGACAGCTGAAGTCTATCATTCTAGAGTTGAGGTTTGCTGCCCCTTGGAATGGAACTGTGTAAAGACCAGGGTATTCCTCTGTAAATTGAGGGGCAGGCTAGATAACTTCTACAAGTATCTGTATCCACCAGGGAGCCTGGAAATTATGCAGAAGCTTAGGATTCTACACTAAGCAGACTAAAATGGACTTCCATGAAGGCGAGGAAGGGCAGACAGGCTCCACAGATGGTATTGATTCATGCCAGCATTTGAGAGCCACTGGGAAGGCATCCCAAAGGTCTCTCTGACCTCGAAGTCTAGGGCCCTGGGATCTTAAGTAAGAAGCACCATGCTTACGTGGGGGACCTAGCAACATCCAATAAGTTCCCTGTCAGCAAAGAATGAGTATTGGCACAACTGTGGTCCATAGAGAGCATCTGGGCTTGAAAAAGTAAGGGACTGGAAAATGATGTGCTGAGAAGTGAATAAAACATGAAAGTCAGTTGATAAGGAAGCAAGAAGGCTGAGGATCTCCAAACCACTGTCATGACTACATATGGTGGTTTATGTGGAGGACGATGAGTTTTCCATTTCAACCAAGAGCTCTTAAGGGTCTAAGTTGTACTGGGAGTAGAAGCAGCTCCTGCTGGGACAGATATGCCAATTTTGAGAGCACTGTATTTTTCACAGGCTTCTAAGGGTGGTTATGAATTTTCTTCCTCTCAAGACCTTTTTAAAAAGTAGAGGCCATGTGCAGTGGCTCACTCCTGTAATCTCAGCACTTTGGAGGGCTGAGACAGGAAGATTGCCCGAGGCTAGGAGTTGGACACTAGCTTGGGCAACATAGTGAGACCCCATCTCTAAAAAACAATTATTTTTTAAGTTAGCAGTATGATGGCATGCACCCATAGTTCTAACTACTAGGGAGACTGAGGCAGAAGAATCAGTAGTTCAAGGCTGCAATGAGATGTGATCATGCCATTGGACTCCAGCCTATAGGAAAGAGTGAGACTATGTCTCTGGAAAAAAAAAAAAAAAAAGTAGAGAAAAAGATCTATTTTTCCACGATTTATCAAGGTGTGGTGTGCTGACTCATAGTCAGAAGAACACAGTGAAGTGTATGTTTTTCAGAAGAGAGGAAGGGCTGGCTTGTGTTCCCATCTCTCTTGTTCTGCCTTTGCAGCAGTTTTTGAGGCAGCTGACAATGGCTACAGGAGGTATCTGTAGATGGGGAGAGAATTTTCCTCTGCATGGGATGAATGCTCTATTTTTGGACTGCTTGGACTATAGTCTTCTTTTATGAAAAAAATTCTCAACAAATGAGGTATAGAAGGAGCACACCTCAACACAATAAAGGCCATCTATGACAACCAAGAGCTGTCATCATACTGAATGAGGATAAGCTGAAAGTTTTTCTGCTAAGATCTGAAACAAGACAAGAATGCCCATTTTCACCACTCTTTTTCAACATGGTACTGGAAGTTCTGGCCAGAGCAGTTAGGGAAGAGAACAAAATGAAGGGCATTCAAATCAGAAAAGAGGGAGTCATTGGATACTTTTTTTAGCCCTGCTATGAAACTGATTTATGACTTTCATATGAAAGCTATAACCCAGTTATAACCTAAGAATATGGGGATGGGGGAGAGGGAGGGAAGGGAGAGGGGAGGATGAGTGGAGGGAGGGTGATTGGTGGTATTACACCTGTGGTGCATCTTACAAGGATACATGTGGGGGCAGTGCCTGTGGCTCAAAGGAGTAGGGCGCCAGCCCCATATACAGGAGGTGACGGGTTCAAACCCAATCCCTGCCAAAAACTGCAAAAAAAAAAAAAAAAAAGGATACATGTGAAACTCAATAAATGTAGAATGTAATTGTCTTAACACAATAACAAAATGCCAGGAAGACTTTGTCAACCAGTGTGATGAAAATGCGTCAAACTGTGCATAAAACCAGTGTATGGTGCCCTATGATCGCATTAATGTACACAGCTATGATTTAATTATAAAAAAACAAACAAACAGATGCTGAAAAAGCATTCGACAGAAAAAAAAGAAAGAAAAGAGGGAGTCAAATAAACAGTCCCTCTTTACAGATGACATGATCTTCTATATAGAAAAACCTAAAGACTCCTCAAAAAAAAAACTCTTTGAACTGGTAAACAAATTCAGTAAAGTACAAGATACAAAATCAACATGCAGAAATGAGTACTTTTTATGTGCACCAATTACAAACTAGCTGAAAAAGAAAGCAATGACAAGTTCAACGGCTACAAAAACAATAAAATACCTAGGAATAAATTTAACCAAGGAGCTTAAAGATCTCTACGATGAAAACTACAAAAATTAATGAAAGAAATTAAAGAGGGAACATACAAAAAATAGAAGGACAACCCATGCTCATGGATTGAAAGAATTAATACTGTTAAAATGACCATACTATCCAAAGCAATATACAGATTCAATGTAATTCCTATCAAATACTAAAGAAATTCTTCATAGAAATAAAAAAAAATCCTCAAATTTATGTAGAACCATAAAAGACCCCCAACTAGCTAAAGCAATCCTAAGAAAAAAATGAAAGAGCTACAAACATCACATTACCTGACTTCAAAGTATACTGTAAAACTGTAGTAACAAGAACATTGTAGTGTTGATAGAAAAACAGACACACTGTCCAATAGAACAGAGTAGAGAACCCAGAAAGTTAAAAAAATTTACATATTTGTAATCAACTGACTTTTAACAAAGATACTAGAACATACATTGGGGAAACTATACATTGAACAAGGGCTTAATAATCTGATTTTAAAATGAGCAAAGGATATGAATATCCTTTCCCTCCAAAAGACATACAAATGGTCAAAAAGTATGTGAAAAAAATGCTTAACAGGAGCGGCGCCTGTGGCTCAAAGAGTAGGGTGCCGACTCCATATGCCAGAGGTGGCGGGTTCAAACCCAGCCCCAGCCAAAAAAAAAAAAAAAAAACTGCAAAAAGAAAAAATGCTTAACATCACCAATCATCAGGAAAATACAAATTAAAACCATGATGAGATACTATCTCACCTGGTTAGAATGACCATTATCAAAGACAAAAAAATAGCAAATGCTGGCAAGGATGTGAGAAAAGGTAACTCTTATAGGCTGTTAGTGGAAATGGAATCATGTAAATTGTAAATTAGTACAACCATATGGAAAGCAGTATAGAGGTTTCTCAAATAACTAAAAATACAACTATCATGTGATCCAGCAATCCCACTGCTGCGTATTTAGCCAAAGTAAAGGAAATTGGTATATCAAAGAAGTATTGGCACCCTGATGTTTATTGCAGTACCATTCACAACAGGATATGGAATAGCCTCAATGTTCATAAACAGATAGTGGATAAAGGAAATGTGATATGTGTACACAATGGAATACTACTCAGCCATGAGGAAGAACCCAATCCTGTCATTCACAGCAACATTGATGGGACCGGAGGTCATTGTGTTAAGTGAAATAAGCCGGACACAGAAGAATAAATACCAGTCATTTTCGCTCATCTGTGTGAGCTAAAAAATACTGAGTTCATAGAACTGGAGAGCCTCGTGGTGTTTGTTAGCATCAGAGAAAGGTAGCGGGAAGGGAGGATAAAGAGAGGCTGGTTGACAGATACAAAGTTCCAGCTGGGGAAGATAAGTCTTAGTGTTCTGCAGTACTAGACGGTGATGACAGTCAACTTTCAAAAAGCTCTCAGAGCAGATTTTGAATGTTCCCAACACAAAGAAAGGATGAGTGTTTGAAGTTATGGATATTCTAATTACCCTGATTTGCTCATTACACATTGTGTATATGTATTGAAATAAAACTCTCTATCCCACAATTATTATGTGTCAAGTAAAAATAGAAAGGGGAAAAAAGGTGATCATGAAGGGTGTGCATTCGTGGGCATGTGTGTGTAAAGTGAGTTATTGAAATCCACTAAAGTCAGGAGCTATTCATCAAAAGCCAAAAATGTCAACATTCTTTTCGGCAAACTCTTGTTATGCCTCCAGCCTTCTAAGCAGTCAAGGCCACTGATTCATACTAAGGACAGAAAAGACACTGTGCTATTTAGGCCTGATGTTTAAACAATGCACTATAGCAATGGCAGAGTGTCAGGTAAGTGGGAGGTACAGAGAAAGGAATGTGCACCCTTGTGTGTGCATGCGTGCATGTGTGTGTGTGTGTGTGTGTGTGTGCACACGCATGCATGTTATGTACCGTATATACTCGAGTATAAGCTGACCTGAGTATAAGCCAACCCCCTTAATTTTACCCTAAAAACTGGGAAAACTTAGTGACTTGAGTATAAGCCAAGGTGGAAAATGCAGCAGCCACTGGGAAATTTCAAAAATAAAAATATATACCCAAAACAATTACAATAATTGAGGAATCAGTAGGTTAAATGTTTTTCAATATTTATTGCTAAAGAAAAACTGTAAACTAGCAACAACAACTTTAAAACTTTAAATAAAGTGCAGAAGACCGTAGCTTAACAGGTAATCAAGCTGTGGGTTATGTAGTTGTGGGTTAAATAGTTCAGTGGAATACAGTTCAGTTCAGCCGCCTACCTCTTCAGCTCAGCCGCGACTTGTGGACTGAGCTGAAGCACCGCCCCCTCAAGCAGATGGCAAAAGATGACTGGAGACTACGTGCATCTGATTAGGTGCGTGCACACAGAATCAAATAACCTGTATGACCCGAGTATAAGCCAAGTTCGGGTTTTTCGGCACAAATTTGGTGCCGAAAAAACTCGGCTTATACTTGAGTATATACGGTATATAAAGAAATTCAGTATGGGCGGCGCCTGTGGCTCAAGGAGTAGGCCCCATATACCAGAGGTGGTGGGTTCAAACCCAGCCCTGGCCAAAAACAAAACAAACAAAAAAATCCAGTACTTATTTGGCATAATTTATCTAAAAAATAAACAAAATAAAATGTTCCCTATTCCCTGGATAACCTCCTATTTGGGAGGTAATACAGCAGGCTAATGTACATCAGAGTCTGCAATGTTAGATGTTCATGGAGTACACTTCTCCTAGTTTTTTTTTTTTTTTTTTTTTTTTTAATATATAACTTAATTTCTATTTTGAGTTCCTGTCTGCCCTGGTAGCTAAACTTTTAATGTTCATGGAGGGTGTGTGTTCTCACTTTTTCCTGGTGCTTTGCTAATTCCTTGGGGGAGGGGGAGAGGATCCTAATAGTGATTTTCATCTTTCCACTGTGGTGGCATGTGTAGAAATGTTTGACCTTGGTTTTGTTTTTGTAATTAGTTGATGGTCTCAGGTTGCTGCTGTCTTACTGTGATTCCAATCCACAAGGTTAGATCTGGTTGGTGAAGTAACTCCTTCTGCAACTTTCATGCTACTTCTCACATTGTAATCTTTCTGTGGTCTTCAAACTACTTTAAATTGTGGAGAATTTGCCGAGACTGCCATTTGTCTAAGTCTCCCTGGGGCTGGCTAAGGTCTGGGAACCCTTTGAGGCTAATACGATTCCTGCCCTCGTGTGATCCATCCACTTCTTCCGTGGTGTCTTTCTGCCTTGCTAAGGCTCTCCTAGCACATGGGGTGCCGATTACCCCTGTTCTCTTGCAAGAACAACGTCTAGATCTGTTGCTCCTTTGACTCTTTTTATCCCTATTCCAGGGCATTTTCACCATGTCAGGAGAGTGAGAAAACCTTTTCCCCCCAAAATTATCTGCCTAAATCTGTCTTCTATGCCAGATGTTGCAAATTCATGGACTGAATTTGATCCCGAAGTAGTGCTATTATTTGGGCAGTATTTTAAAAATTGAGAAAATATCTGAATTTCCAGGTAACTTTCTGGAAAACGTGGAAGAGCAGGCTGACATTCCGGGTCAGGAATCCCGTGGAGCTGTGGAGAGGCTCCTTCTAGCACCCTGTAAGCACTGGTCAGTCAGGTGCTCCCCGGTCCCTAGTTCCTTTCTGGTTACGTTAGTCCCTGCCTGGTTCTGGATATGAGTCTTTCCATTATTGTTAAGATCAAGGATTTTGGAATTCATAGGTGAGGAAAAAGACTCCTTATTTCTGCTTTCCACTGTTACTCCTTTTCTGAGGCAAGGTAAACATATCTCCTGGTTGAATGGATGAAGAATCTAAGTACAATTGGGGAAAAAATTGGCTAGTATTTAAAAAATGTTAACCATTACAAGAATTTTATTTTACTTATTTAAAAATGTTTTGTCAAGTTCATTTTTAAAATCAGCTTTACTGAGCTGTAAATTACGTGAAATTAAATTTGCTAATTTAAAGTGAATGATTCAAATTGTTCTTCAAAGTGATTGTATTACCTTTCCATTTTCACCAGTCATGTGTGGAAGTTCAGTCGCCCCACAGTCAGGTTACCATTTGGTGTTGTTAACATTTTAATTTTGGTCACTCTAGTGGATACATTATATCTAGCTATATCTCACTGTGGTTTTAATTTAATTTGCATTTTCCTAATGACTAATGATATTAAACATTTTTTCATGTGCTTTTTCCCCCATGTTCTCTTTTTTTTTTTTTTTTTTGCAGAATTATCTATGTAAAGCTTTTGTCTATTAAAAATGAGTTATTTTCTCATTTTTTAGTAGTGAACACATATGTATTATGGGTAAAAGTTCTTTATTAGATACACCTTTTGCAAATATTTTCTTCTACTCTGTGATTTTCCTCTTCATTTTCTTAAAAGTTTTTTGAAAAGCAAAAGCTTCTACTTTGATAAAGGCCAATTTGCTGATTTTTTTGTTTTTATGGTTTATCACATCTATGTCCTATCACTAGACCTTCAGGTCACAAAGACTTTCTTGTGTTTTCTTCTAGAAGTTTTATAGTTTTTGCTCTTACATTTGAATCTATGCTCCATTTTGAGTTAATTTTTACAATAAAAAATGAAGTAAGGGTAGAATTTCTTTTCATGGCAGGTGGATATCTAGTTGTCCTTTCTGTCTTTGTTAGAGATATCACTCTTTTTCATTACATTAACTTGGTGCATTTTTGAAAATCAGTTTATCACAGGTATATTCTCAATTCTGCTCTGTGCCATTAATCTATAGTCTTTCTTTAAGACAACATCACACTATCTTGATTATGATAGCTTAAGAATAAGTCCTGAAATCAGACAGTGTAAATCCTCTTTTGTTTCAAAATTTATTATAAAATTTTGAGAATTCCTTTTAAAACTACAATTTAAAAACATTTTATGTACACTAGGTATTTTGTGTTTTCACATCAATTTTAGAATAAACATTTAGAAATAAAATTTCTACAAAAAGCCTTACTAGGATTTTTATTAGAATTGTATCAAATCTGTAGCTTAATTTGGAGAGCAGTGACATCTTAGGAAGTATTGGATCTTCTTATCTGTAAACATAGTATATCTCCTCACATATGTAGGGCTCCTTTAATATGTATCTGCAGTGTTTTAAAGTTAACACAAATTTTACTAAATTCATTCCCAATTAGAGTAGCTAGTTTATCAATTTTATAATTTCTTTCCAAGACCCAGATTTTTACTTCATTGACTTTTTTCAGTACAGTTTTCTATACAGTAGAACCTCTGTACATTGATCACCCAAGGAACTATAACAAACTGCTCATTGTACACAGGTGATCAACATTAGGAACTAGGCCTGCTGTGCTGATATAAACATGTGGTGCATTTCCAGTCTATGAAAATTAGGTCAACTTAAGGAGATGGTCAATGTAGGGAGATTGTCAACTATGGAAATTCATCTGTATTTATTATTTCCAATCTGTGAATTTAAGGTTTAATTTTCTCTTTTCTTTTTCTTATTAATATAAAAGACTAGATCATTGAGTATTTTTTTCTAATAGGATGGGTTTTTATTTTCCTTTAGTTAAAAATATTTTCTAATTTCTCTTCTAATTTCTTTTCTGCCCTATAGGTTATATAGAAGTCTGTTGTTCAATTTACAAATATTTGATGTGTTGTAGTATTTTATTGTTACTGATTTATAGTTTTAATTCTGTTGTGGCTGTAGAACTTACTTTGCATATCAATCCCTTTAAATTTATCGAGACTTTTAAAGTAGCTCAATATGTGATCTGTTCTGGTAAATATTTTATGTATACTTGAAAAGAATATGCATATCTTCTACTGTTTTGGTTACACTACTTTATATGTGTTAGTTAGGTCAAATTGGTTGATAGTGTTGATTATTCTTAGGAATTTCTCTGTATTTGTTCTATCCACTTACTGAGAAAACACTGTTGAAATCTCTAGACCTAATTGCAGAGTTGTCTAATTTTTTTCCCAGATCTATTAATTTTGCTCAGGGTATTTAGAAGTTCTGTTTATTAAGTGCACGTAACATTTAAGATTTTTTGTGTTCTTGATTATGGCAACTCTTTGATCATTGCAAAGTGTTCCTTTTAATCCTTGGTAATAGTCCTCGATCGGAAGACTAACCCACCTGCTTTCAATGTAGAGTCTCCAATCTTCTTTTGATTAGTGTTTGTATGGTATGTTTATTTGCACTTTTTAACTTTTAACCTATTTGTGTCTTTATATTTAAAATGGATTCCACCCTCCCGCTGTTTTTAGAGATGGTATCTGACTATGTTGCCCAGGCTAGACTTTAACTCCCAGGCATACGCCATCTTCTGGGCTCAAGCAGTCCTCCTGCTTCAGACACGTAACTGGGACTACACTTACACCACTTTGCCTGGTGTCTACTTTGCTTTTTGTTTTTACTTCATTTTAAATCCAGTCTGGCATTTTGTAATGTTATTATTGATCTGGTTGAATTTAAATATATCATCTTGCTATTTTTTTTCCTGTTTGTCTCCTGTTGAATTATTAGCTACATACATCTTTGTTTTAGTTTTCTAGTGATTGTGCTTGGATTTAAAATATACATCTTTAACTTAGCACAGTCTCTACTTTTAAATAATATTATTCCACTTTGCACATAGGGTAAGAACCTTACCATAGTGTTATTATCGTACATTTTACTTCTTCATATTTCGTGAACCTGTAAAAGGAAAACAAACTGTTTTTTCCTTTTCTCATACATTCCACAGAATCCTGAATACTTTACCTCTGGCCACAAAAATGTGTGTGGGATTTTCCCCACACAACAAGTAGTTCTTCCCTTGACACCAACGGGGTGTTTTATAATTTAAGTCAATTCTGGCACTATCTATGTGAATCACATAGGGTACAGGCTCAGTCCCCCAAGACTGCACCCCAGTTCAGATGCCAGTCACAAGTCCCAGGCTGCGGCGTGCTTCTGACCAGCCTGCTATAAACTGATGATTCCCCTGACCCCACCCTTGGGTTTGATTAACTTGTTGGAGTGGCTCACAGAGCTCAGGTAACACTTTGCTTTCATGTATCCATTTCTTATAAAGGATGTTACAAAAAATACAAATGAACAGTTACATAGAAGAGAAGCATAGGGGTGAAGTCTGTGCAAAGAGGCTTCCCCAGCCTCTCAGGGCTCAACACTCTCCAGCACTTCCAATGTCCAGCAGTCCAGAAGCTCTCTGAACCCCACAGTTCAGGGATTTTTATGGAGGCTTCACCCTGTAGGTATGACTGGTTAAATCATTGGCCATTGGTGATCAATTGCACCTTTAACCCTTATCCACTCCCTGGAGTGTGGAACTAAAAGTTTCAACCCTCTAGTCACCTGGTTGATTCCTCTGGCAACTACACCCCCATCCTCAGCTATCCAGAAGCCACCAAGAGCTGCATTAGAGCCAAGGATGCACCTATCACTCAGGAAACTCCAAGAGAGTGTTGGGGTTCTGAGTCATATGCTTTGTTACTCAGGAAATTACGAGGGTCTGAGAACTCTTTGTCAGGAACTGGAGTAAAAGATCAAATATTAGAATAAAAGATTTTACTAGCACCCCTACCTACAGAGGCTTTAGGAACTCTGTCTCAGGAACTGAGGTCAGGTACCAAATATATGTTTCTTATTATATTAATATCATAAAAGCCTACAATTTATTGTAGTTACTTTTGCTTTAAATAATCAGATGTATTTTAAGGAGATTAAAATATGAGAAATAAATATCATTTTGTGTGGTGTTACATTTCCCTCTGGTATAATTTCTACCTTCCTCATGAAAAACTTACCTTGCAGTTGCAACAACAAAAATAAGCAAATAGAACTTAATTAAACTGAAAAACTTCTGTACAGCTAAGGAAACAACCACCAAAGCAAATAGATAACCTTTAGAATGGGAAAAGATGTTTGCATATTACGAATCAGACAAAAGTAGGATCCACAGAAAACTCAAATTAATCAACAACAGAAAAAGAGCCAACAATTCCATATGTCACTGGGCAAGAGACATGAATACAACCTTCTCCAAAGAAGACAGACAAATGTCTAAAAAAGTATGAAAAAGTGCTCATCATCCCTGATCATCAGGGAAATGTAAATCAAAACTATCCTGAGATATCATCTAGTCCCAGTGAGAATGCCCCACAGCACAAAGTTTCAAAGATGCATATCCTGGCGTGGATGTGGAGAAAAGGGAACACTTTTACACTGCTGGTGGGACTGTAAACTAATACAAACTTTTTGGAAGGAAGTATAGAGAACCCTCAAAGAACTCCAATTAGACCTCCTATTGGGATCCTGCAATCCTATTACTAAGCATCTACCCAGAAGAAAAAAATCATATTTGTCATAAGGACATTCACACTAGACTGTTTATATAGCAGATCAATTTATAATCACCAAATTATGAAACAGCCTGAATGCCCACCAACCCAGGAATGGATTAACAAGCTGTGGTATATATATATATATACACCATAGAATATGGAATACTATAGAATAATAGTATTCTGTAGTACACAAAATACTACTAGTCAGCCATTAAAAAAGATGGAGACTTTACATCTTTGGTATTAACCTGGATGGAGGTGGGACACATTCTTCTTAGTAAAGCACTGTCAGAATGGAGAAGCAAGAATCCAATGTACTCAGTTCTAATGAAGGCAGCAGAGGATCTAGTATAGGGTGGGGGTAGAGGACAGGGAGGGGGGAGGGGGAGGAGGACAGGGGTAGGGGGGTCACGGTGTGTATGGCACATCTCTTCGGGGATGGGACACAATTATAAGAGGGACTTTATTTAACAAATGCAATCAGTGTAACCTAATTCTTTGTACCCTCAATGAATCCCAAACAATTAAAAAAAAAAACAACTTACCATAACATTTTTTATAGTCTAGTCTGGTAGTATAAATTTCTGTCAGTGTAGGTTTATTTATTTTTTGAGGCAGTCATTCTGTCACCCAGGCTAGAGTACAGTGGCACCATCATAGCTCACAGCAACCTCAAACTCCTTGGCTCAAGCAATTCTCCTGCCTCAGCTTCCTGAGTAGCTGGGACTACAGGCATACACCATTATTCCTGGCTGTTTTTTCTTTTTCTTTCTTTCTTTCTTTTTCTTTTTTGTAGAGATGGGGGTCTTCTTCTTGCTTAGGATGGTCTCAAATTCATGGCCTCAAGCAGTCCTTGTGTCTCAGCCTCCCAGAGTGCTAGGATTTCAGGCATGAGCTCCTGGCCTTGCCTTCATTTTCTTAAAGATGTTTTTTTTTGGGTATGAATTTTGTGGTTTGTTTTTTCTTCCAGAAGTTCACAGCTCCATTGTGTTCTGACTTGCAGAGCTCTAATGAGAAATCTTAGGTCATTCTTTGCTCTTATTCTCCTGCACATAATGTACCTTTTTTCCCCTTTGCTGCTTTAAAGATTTTTTTCTTTGTCTCTTGTGTCCAGTAGTTTGATTATATTGTGGCTTGTTATTATGTCACTGTTATGTTATAATTATGTTATGATGTTACAGTACCTGTCAGTTTTTTTAAAAAATATTTTTCTAAAATCCCTTGTGAATTAGACCTAATCCTTTCAGTATGGTTGTTAGGCCATTGTTATCCTAATTAAAACTCGGATTTCCCACTTCTTCCTATCTTGTTAAAATGGAGTTATTAGTAATTTTTCCTTAACTAGGAGTATTCTAAAAATACCCAGACTATTATCTTCCTGAAAATGTTTGCTACATTATAGCATTGATAGCAACAGGTGGGTAATAATAAACACAATAGCTTCTTTAACAGTCAGAGTTTTTACTTGTTTCTTATAGAATATTAATGCCCTGTAAGTTGAGATTTGTTAAAAGAGTTTCATTGTTGAATAAGTTTGAGAGATACTGCATCCTATAGGTCTCTCTTGAGTAGTCATATGTGCATAAAATTTCTGGGAGATCTCACAGTGAAGGGACCAGTTTGATTTTAACCCAGCATTTTTTGTACTTACTGGACTACTGCTCCTGACCGCTTTCTGTTCATGAGCACCTCTTACCCTCCCTAGAGACGTTGGTGTTCCACAGAACAGTGTTGGAGATATGGCCTAGATGATGGCGATATATATTATTTAGTTACTTTGTAACTATATCTGGTACTATAGACTTACCGTATATACTCAAGTATAAGCCGAGTTTTTGTGCCAAAAATTTGTGCTGAAAAACCAGAACTCGGCTTATACTCGGGTCATACAGGTTATTTGATTCGGTGTGCGCGCACCTAATCAAATGCAGGTAGTCTCCAGTCGTCTTCTGCCATCTGCTTGAGGGGGCGGTGCTTCAGCTCAGTCCACAAGTCGCGGCTGAGCTGAAGAGGTAGGCGGCTGAACTGAACTGTATTCCACTGAACTCTTTAACCCACAATATTTAATGGCACATTTAATTAAGTGAAAACCCCATTTAAGGCAGTAAAGTCTTGTAAATAAATGTTTATAAATCCTGA
>CAUYPK010151159.1:0-12844 GCA_963574355.1 Loris lydekkerianus | reverse complement strand
CAAAAAAAAAAAAAAAAAAAAAAAAAAAAAAAAAAGATTTGGAAAAGGGATATTTTAAGTGAATTATTCTGTTATTGCAGTTAAGCATTTAACTTAAGCCTCTATAATTTCAGTTCTAAGAATATACATCCTAAAAAGTGTGACAAGCTTTCTCTGTTTTAGGGGCTGAAAATTCCTTGTACAGATAGGTCTATATTCAAAGTGTGAGCAACTGTTGTCTAAAATATAAAAAGGGCGATTTTCAAGAAATATTATTAAGAAATCTTGGAGGTTGTCATTGTAAATATGTTACAAAAATTGAATTCAATTAATAATTGAATTCATTATCGATGAGTAGAGTTAATAAAATTTGTTACACTGAGGTGAAATACTAGTTTGTGTTGTTTATATGTTGGTTGATGTGCTGCCTCTGTTCAGAACAAAACTGTATTTTCTCTGGGCCTGATTTCAGGATATTGTAGTAAGTTTCACACACACACACACATATACACGTGTTTTATTGTTGAACCCTATAGATTTTGTTTTTTAGCCTTGAAGGTCTAATTCTTCTGTTCTCTGTGTATCTTCCAGAGGGTCCTATGCCATAAAAGGTACAAAAGAAACAACCCCCCTGCATGTTCTCCTGATGATTGTTGTGTAATGGCAGCAAAGATGCTGGAAGTTTTTTAAACTAAAAAGCCTGAGCAGGTACAGAGATATCATCCATATATGTTCTATGTGCTTTTTATGGTTCATTCAATTTTCTTCAAACAAAGGGCAGCAATTCTTTATTTTACACTCCCCACTGTCCCAAATCCTCAGACGTTATCAAAGCACGCCTTGAGCTCCACCTCCCACATTGTGCTCCCCACTGGTGCCAATCTTCCAGCTAACTCCATTTCCCCTTTGTAAATGCTCCATGTGCTGACCTATTTAAAAATATAACTCAGGTGCCTGGCAAACCATGATGCCTGCCAGCTCTTCAGATAAAGAGGATCCACTTATTAATCTGCTCTGTCTCCATCTGCCTGCTCAATTGGTCCACTTGCTGTCCAGACCGATACCAGGGAAATCTGATTGAGGACAAGAATCTCTTTGTACATTTTCCCCACTGATACAGCACAACAGGTCTTTTGCAGCCAGGGAATTAAGCTGATGTGACATGATGTCGGATGGCCTGCCATTGTACGCAGAAATTAAAAAGAAAATATTCTTACAAATTGGAATTCCTTATGTGATTTTTATTTCCTTGGGCTTTGAGCAGATTGAGTATTGAATTGCTTGACAGGAGTCCATGGATAATTTAATACCTGCAACATTCGTTCCTCGGTGAATTTCAGCCACATTTGACTTGTTCAGCATGGCGTCTCAGTTCTAACCATTTCATGGAAATCTTGTAAATATTGATTGATGAAATCCCAAAGAAATACTTTTTTCTAACTCTGATTCTGAAATGCTTTACAAGGAAAGACCTGATTTCTGTATCCAACCTCCCCACTCCAAATCTAATTGTATAAGAAGTAAATAAGAATTTTGGACCATCGTTTATTTTTCTGAAGTTAGAAAAATCAGTTCTTACCATTAAAAAAAAAGTGGTGTGATTTGTTCTTCTAAATTAGGCCTGAGTTAAAAAATGAATAAATAAACTCAAACCATGTAAGTAATCAAAATATTATTGATTCTTTATTTCTAGGAATTTTTTTATCCTTTAATTTGAAGTATTGACTACCTAATGTTGAATATTCAGAAGAATGCAAACATTTTATATGTATACATGGCTTTTGTGCACTAAAGGCTAAGCATTCCATTTGCAAAATATTTAGATATTAGTGGGAAGTTTTACTTTCATTGAAAAGGCAGAACTAGCCTTGGTTTATTTCTAGATTCAAAACTAAATGACACATAAAGTTTTTAGAATTTATTTATTAAGATAAAGACAAAAAACACAATGATAGTTAATGATCTTATGGAAAATTATATTAAATAACAATAAATAAATTCTTGTCACTTTCTTAACATTCAACTTTTACTTTCTAGTAAAGGCTGATCATTTCTTAACTTATGTAAGGTCCAGTGCTTAAAAATTCACATGTAAATGGAACATGTGACTGATCCTTATTCTTTATGGTAAATTAAACTATATGAAATGTAAATATTATTGGAGAAAATAGAATCTCATCCATTCAATGTAAATAATTCTGGAAAAATTAATAAAGTGGCCCCTCTTTAATATTCACTTGGTATAAGAGTATATGCTTTGTATGTAGGTGGGGTGGGGGTAGGTTAACACAGGTATTTGAAACACTGGTGTGAAAAAGAACTTCAACAGATGAAGTAAGAACAGCAACAACAAAGTGATGAATTTCAGATTTTTTTTTAAATATCAAGATATTTTCTTAATAAATAATAATTATATTATATATTTCCTCAAAATTTAAAAGGGAAAACTTCTTTACCCAAATATTTAACACTAAAATATAAAGCACATTTATAGAAATTAATGAGAGAAAATTTTTCTGTTTTAATCTTGCTATATTGATTTAATGTTTACTTAGAGCTTGATTACTTCTTACCTCCATTTCCATTTTCTCCAAATTTAAAGTAAAAAAAGATAGTTCCTTCAAATGCATGTTGTTTATACTAGACAGGAGATTACATTTTTAAAATCTTTTCTGGATGAACTGGGTTGAAGAGAGAAAACCTAGATGAAAAGTAGCTTGTAGAATCTCCCCGAAAGCACATAGTCAGAGTCAACAGCAGGTATGCAGCAGCTCTTTGCTTATGCTCTTCTGGTGCTGCAGAAAAATGAGGCCCCATAGAGAGAAAGAACACCTGAACACCGTGTTTCAAAGACAAGGGGCTTTATTTCCACCTCCACCTCATTTCCCAAGAGACTCTGTCTTTTCCCTTTTTTCTCTAGCCAAAGGTTCTTGGTCTACAGATATTATTATCATTGGTCAGTTTAAATCAAGCTGGAGAAGGCAGCTTGGGCTTTATAGAAGCAGAAGCAATCATTAGCTTCAAGATCCCAGGAAGTTAAGTTTCTACAAATTCTTAACAGCTGAGTCACCATGGGAACGATTTTGTTCTTTCAGACTTTACTTTTCCCAGATATCCTCTCTCACTGGGACCTGAGTTAAAGGAGAAACCCTTGTATCCCATGTTTGCACTAACAGCTAGAATTCAATAAATAAATAGATAAATAACCTAAGCCCTGTGATGGGGAAAAAAATAAGAAATATAAATATAGGTGGAAAAGATCAAATCACTGCAACCACAGATTTTTTTCAGAAAGATGGGCATCTTTATTCCACATGGGTATCTTTAGGGTGGGAACTAAATTTACAAAACAATAAGAATGGGAGACAGGCAGAGAAGGTCGCTTATGGCTTAAAATCACCAGAGCAGCTGTGTCATGTAAGCCTCAGCCTGACAGCCTCCATTTTATTCTCACTACATGTGTTTTCAATAGCAATCAAAGATTGGAATAAATTACTCAAAGTTGCAGGTTTCTTTTTTGAAGGCAGGGACATACCAAATGAAATATAAATTTGTAAATAGATCCAGAAGAAAAATTATTTCAGAGTTCTAAGGAATAAAAATACTAAAAGCAAACAATGCTATTTCTTGAAGAAAGGAAGAACAGAGAAAAATGAAAAAATAAAGGTTGCTCGTTGTTAATTTGCCATTTAGGTCAAGGAAAATGTTTGCAGGCAGACTGGCTTGCATCTTAAACTGAATATTTTCCCCCTTCACATGATACAATTCTAATAGCATTTTTTATTTTATTTTTTTTTCAAATCATGTTTCTTTCTTATCAAGAACCTTGTTTGAAGCCAAAGTGGGAGACCGGAGGGTTGATAAGGAAGTCATGATAATAATTCAAATGGAAGATATAAAACAATTCATTTTAAAGAGTAGGGTATATTTTCTATTAGCATTGGGGATATGATTCACAGTTTCTCTTCTCCTTTTTCTCTATCCATATCCCTCAAGTGCTCTGTGGTAGAAAACTCTGACCTTGCTGAGAGAAATAATAACACAACATACCTGCACTATCCATGTGTGATTAATCCCACCTCTGTAAGAAGCACCTTGCCTGGCAAGATACAAGTAAAATTCATGAACACAGTAAGGCACTCTTTGCCTTCTTCACCTTCTTTCTAAATAATGAATCAGTTTAATGATAATGACATTCGAATATCATAATTACAGCCGACTTTTTAAAAAACATCAATTCTGGGGCCAAAAATGGAGCAACCAGCCCCCACTCCTTTTTCCCACCATTAGCTGTTAATGCCAAAATATGATCTTTATTCATTTCACTGACATAATATAAAACCCATGTAGATTTCCCATTTTTCATAAAATTTTCATCTACACAATTAGGTTCACTGATAGCAGACGGCAAAATGTTGTTAAGCTACAAGATGGAAGACCCTGCAAAAAACCTCAGCATGTTAAGAAGCCATAAAATTTTATTCAGTTCATTTACTGCTACAGTCCAGTAACCCTATAGTGAGAGTGTGCTATTTTTATTGTGTATTTATTTAAAGGTTGAATATTCTTGTCCCTGGACTAGACATCTAACAGAATTAATCTGAATTCCTAATACACTGACTTGCATTCTACTTTGGGGTTTATTATTTCCTTGAAAGCATTTTTGTATTTTGGTTGTTGTGGAAGAGATGATAGCAGAATACTGCAAACAAAAGCTAAGCTTTGGGTAAGTGGCTCATTTGTGCTCAGAATTAAACTACCAGAGTAAAAGTCTCATATGATGTTGAGGAGAAAGACTCCTGTTCCCCTCCTCCTCCTCCTCAATCTCACTCTCTTCAAAAGCAAATTTCAGCAAATAGTGCAATCTAAGAGACTTTGTATCAGACAGTCTGTCACTGGGCTGGGGATGCTTGACTGCTCATACAATCTTGCAGAAGTCAGCCACATTTCTCATTTATTGCTTTGTCAGTATGTCTTAGCCATTTGGCATAAATAGGTAATCTTTTTAGATAAGCATGAGACAGAATCTTTTTAGATTAGCATGTGTCTACTAATAACCATAGATATTTAAAGCTAGCTTACCAATATTAATTATTATATTATATGAAAGTTGCAGAATGAGGATATAGGGGAGAGAAGGCATATGATGTACTTCTTTTGCCAGTATATCAAATATATCTAAATATCCTGAGAGGGCCTCACAAACAGCCTTCTTGGACTGATGCAGCAATAACAGTTACACCAATAATGACTCCCTATGAATAAAAGCAACTTGTCCAATGAAGCTAAAAAAGCATACAGAAGGATAGTAGATTGGGCATTTGGGCCGTTTTCCTGGTACCAGAATTTTCTTGGTTATAACTAGGGTGGCTATACTAGGTTTAGCAAACTCCTGGGAAATTCATTATTGTGTAAATTCACTTGGGCCTCAGGAGTGAACAGTTCCTCCACTTGGTCCCAATTAAAGGCCACATGAAACTCCAGATGTGGCAAATAGATAAACTAACAACAAAACCTACAATAGCAAACACGCCAGACAAATGATCTACACCATCCATAATACATTCTTCCTGTGCCTGTGACTTGTTAGAAACCTAGAAGACAGGCTTGTCCTAACTTGGTCCCCCTCATCTATAATACAGGATGATAAGAGAAGCTGTGCCAGTTGCAGTGTTTTCTCTTGAAAGTTCAAAACATGGGGTTGATAAAAGCAAAGTGTGCATTTTTAAAGTCACATGAGAGAGATTTAAATCACCCGAGATATTCTGTATTTATTCATTCCAAAGAGGTACAAAGGCTCTGTCTGGGCAGCATTAAAGAGTAAAGGTTCAAAAGGAATATGTGAGAGGCCCCAGGAGACTGGAAACATAAGAATGCATTAAAATGAGATGGAGAATGTGTCCCAAAATAGCCAAATAATGACTATTCGTAGTTACTATCTTGTTAGCATCGATTGTGGAATATTTGAGGGCCTGGGAGAATCAATGTATATGGTAAACAATCACCTCCTAAACTGAAATGTCAGAGATACGATACAGAATAATGAATATAAAATCTAGACAACACTAATGACCACACAAGATGAACAAATTAAAACAGATAAGCCACAAAGGGTGAGTGACTAACGATTGAGTTAGGCATAATACCAGTGAAAATCTGTCCATTTGAACAGCCGTTGCTCGGTGGTGTCAGCATCGCTGACAGCTGAGCCTGGCTTGCCTCCCTTTAGCATCAGGAATGTAAAATAAGGATGTAGAGGCTGAGATGCAGGAGCCAGGTACTCAGGCAGTGGCAGGTAAAACCATTTTTAGATTTTACACTTTCACAAGCATCCATTTGTCATTCTCAGAGATGAAAGGTTGTGTCTTCTGCTCATTGTGCACCTGGCACAGAGGTTTTGCATTCACAGACTTCAGCCTAAAAATGATTTTGAAACATTTTTTCCTTCATTTTTTTTTTTTTTGTTGTTGTTTGATTTCTTTTAAAGGGTGCCAAAAGTCCTACATGATATCTCTTTCAGTTATCCTTTATTTTGTACACTTTCCTGCTTTTCTATTTTGAATTGATTCAGCAGACATGGGATGTTAATGGGTCTCATTGGACTTCAGTCAACATTGTTATGAAATAAAAGGAGCCAGAATGCTTTCACCATGCACTCCAACACAGACAAACTCCTCTTCCAGGCTCCAATCATTTAGCAAGTCCTTATATCCCAAGAGGGCAGTATTAGGCACACCTGGGATTTCGACACAATCTAATCTCTGCAATGTCTCTTTTTCACCCTGAGGGTCTCTTGCTGCCTTCTGTCCTTACACTACAACATTCACTGGCTTCCCTTCCACCTCAAACATTTCTCCATTTTCATATCTAACCATTAGACTTTTCTTTCTTTATTCTGCTCTATTCAAATCTGATCATAAGAAGGTTATGTTAAATAGTTGTGATGGTGGAAAAGATCTCATACAAATTGAAAACGAATGGATACTATATACTGACTGAGAGCATTGCTTTTCCTAGGGATACTTGCCTTGAGCAAGAATCTCCTCTTTATATTAAAAAAAAAAAAAGAAAAAAAAAAATATATATATATATATATATATATAAAAATAAGAATTTCAGACAAAATGGTAGATAAGTAGTGGGAATTTCTTTTAATCAGAGCAGTTTATCTCCACACCATGCAGGGGGAGCACCTATTTTGTCTGCCTATAGATAAGGCTTACCCAAGTTGACATTTTGAGAACATTTTTCTTCTGTTTTTTTTTTTGAGACAGAGTCTCACTATGTCACCCTCAGTGGAGTGCTGTGGCATCACAGCTCACAGCAACCACAAACTCTTGGGCTTCAGTGATTCTCTTGCCTCAGCCTCTGGAGTAGCTGGGACTATAGGCTTCTACCACAGTGCCAGGCTATTTTTTGGTTGCAGCCGTCATTGTTGTTTAGTAGGCTTAGAGGCCTAGGCTGGGCTCAAACCTGCCAGCTTTGGTGTATATGACCGGCACCCTACTAACTGAGCTACAGGCACTGAGCCTTCTTTTTTCTTTTTATAAAGGAGAAAAGGGGCTGAAAATTTTTCACTCAGCAGCTTCAGCAGAAGTAAATTTTAGAATATTTAGACAGTAAATTAAATACATTATTTATAATAATTCAATTTTGTATTATCCTAGCAATTTCCTTAAGCAAATATTTTTTCAAATATATCCTATGTGGCTATGAAATTATTTCTAATTACTAAAGATATAACTATATAACTGTTATGATATTTATACATCCCTGCTGGGTACTATTCCTATAAGGGGTCAACTAATTTGGAAAGGTAGGGTCAAATTTGTCCAGGCTTACTTGAGAGGATAAGTGACACCAACCATATTGGACATAAAAGCCATTCAACTCTTTGGCCATTATTGAGGATGAAAGAATTACCATGTACTTCCTCTATGCAGGACATACACCAGCCCCGGTGTATGTGGCCAGTGCCCTAACTGTTGAGCTATGGGCACCGAGCAAAGATTTTCTTATTCTCTGTTGGTGCCCTTCCTAGTATATTCCACTGAGTAAAATAAAACAAAACTCCAAAATCTACTTTAGTCTCAAATAAATATCTGATAGATAAAGTCTAGTGAATAAAATATGAGAAAGGAGAACTAATATTACACATCCCCTGTGATAGGTTCACTCACAGCCTAGATTGGCATAGGCCTTGGCTTGGATCTAGCAGTGATTTTCAAATCCTAGAAGGCAACACTTTTGAATGGCACATTTTCCTCTTGGCTAGCTGCAGCAACATTTGCAAATGTTCTGAAGCATTTTTTTTTTTTTTTGGATGTAAATTATGTCCCATGCATGGACAACAGGAATTAGCACTTTCTACATTCATCCAAAATACAGGATTAGTTTCAGCCATCTTTTACACTCTTGGGGAAATCTTCCTTAAAGTGAAAATAACTTAACTTCATTTCTCATTTTCTTTGAGCCTCCGGACTCTTATCTTTGAAAGCCAACAGCTTATTTTATATTTTCTCCTCTTGGTTACTATACTCCTCAGAGTAGGGTATGTTATGTACTATATAAAAACAACCTCCAAATCTCAAAGGCTTAAAATGAGTTTCATTTCTTACTCATGCCATTTTCACCGCATGTCTTCTGGAGGGTTTGTCCTGTTTTATCCTCACTATGGGATTCCAGCTGAGCAAGCCCCACACCTCGAACATTGTATATTGTCATGGCATCAGCTCTGGCAGCATTTGCCTTGAGTAATGTTGCTACCACTCACATTTTAGTTGCCAAACCTTGTATCATGGTTACACCCAACTTAACTAGAATGGGAAGTGCAATGCTACCAGGAGGCAGGAGGAAGCAGCAGAACTACATAGTGATCATTGTTAAGGACAACCACATTACATAAACTTTGACCCAAATGTTTGCTTATGGTTTTGGCTGAACATTCCCTCTCATTTCACAGCTTCAACTCCCAGTTGAGCTACTCTTATTATTTATACTGATGACCTTTTTCCTTAAGCCAAAATGTTTTAATACATTGCAATGGAGAATTATTGCATGAAATAATGTAAGAGAAATTTGTTTGAATATTTTTTAAAAGGGATGTCAGAGATAAAAGAAAGTTAGGAAGAGAACTGAAAGAAAGCAAAGGAAAGGGGTGATCAGGGAGGGAATTAAAAGAGAAGCAGAATGAAAAGAAGGAAAAAGAAAGAGAAAAGTGTTTTAGGGAAGAATAATTTGGGGGAAAAAGCCAGTGGGAATTGAATACTGAGAGCAAAGCTTGCACATTTCCACATTTTTAGAACTCCCTGGGGAGAGGGAGGTATGAAAATGTATAAGATATTATTTAAATCTTGTGATGTTGTGCCCTGGGGCTGAAATGAAGTCTTGGGCTCATCATCTTCAGTTTCTTGCTAACTAAAAGAGAGAGAGAGAGAGAGAGAGAGAGAGAGAAAATATATATATGTATATATGTATATATATATACATATATCCTTTTTTTTAAGAGGCAATTGAACAAAAGTTCTGAATTTCAAAGCAACTAATGAAAATACATACATTCTTCAGATTTCTCCTCTTCCTTAGGGCTCACTAGTTTTTAGAAGAAAAAAATACAAGAACCCAACTGAGATGTAATTCCCCCCATCAACTCAACAGAAAAAGAGGTAGAACATTGCTGACCCCAAACTTCAAATACCGAGTGACTAAAATCACATTTCAATAAATGAAAGAATTCTTGAGTATATTCTTTGGTTGAGAGATTTTCTTCTCTATTTATGTCTTTTTCTCTTGACAGATGATTTTTTAGTGTGTGAGACAGTGTAAGAGAGAGCCACATTGAGAGAATTAGCGATTAGTGATATACCTGAGCCTGCTGACACCTACCGGGCAAGCCAGACTAGCCACAAAGGGAGTATATTTACACCATGAAAACTAAAAAGTGTGTGGGAGACTGTGAGGGAGCAGAGACAAGCAGAGAGCAGAAACATTTAGTTCAGGTTTATTGGAAGAAAACAGCCTCCAGCCTGGGCAGTGCTAAGATTGTGTTTGTGCCTGGGGGCAATTAGAGACCCCTTTTATCTGGAGCCACAGTGGGTGGGCAAAATCTACAGCTTGGTCAGAGGGCTTTGGTGAGTTACAGTCCTTTGGCACAAACTTTGGGAGTGGGGCTAAGTAGGTCCTTTGTGTCCTTTGTCTTAGAAGGGGTGGGGGGATATTCATGTAAGGCCATGTTAGGCTCCTCCCAACAGAAGTCACAAGGCCACACATATAAATCAGGTTTGTTCATTTGTTCTCCAGATAATTTATTATCCCAGGGAGAAATAGATCAGAAGAGAGAAAGAAAGGAGGAAAGACAACCCAAAAAAGAACACATGTAAAGTAAAAGAAGGAAAAATTTAAGAAACAGAAAGGAAAAGGAGCAGGTTTATATTTAGAAGAAGAATAAAAGTGAAGTTGTCCTAAATTTTAGCATATAAAATCCTTTCTTTTCAAAAGTGAAGTAGTTTGGAAACAAGCAAGGTAGCACATACCTATAATCCCGTACTTTGGGAAGCTGAGGCTAGAGCATTAGTATTTCTTAAGTCCAGGAGTTCAAGACAAGCCTGAGTAACAGGGCGAGACTTCATCTCTACAAAAAAATACAAAAACTAGCAGGACATGATGGCACATGCCTGGAGTCTCAGCTACTCTGCAGACTGAGGCAGGGGGATTGGTTGAGACAAGGCATTTGAGATTGCAGTGAGCTGTAGTTTCGCCACTGTACTTCAGCCTGCTCAACAGAGTAAGACCCTGTCTCAAAAAAAAAGTAAACGGGTTTAGTTTTGTATTGTTTATGTAACTGGCTCTATGACCTTTATAGGTTTTTTTCATAATCCTCTCTCTTAAACTATTTGACCTTTGAGTTGGTTCCCAGTCATTGTGGACTTCTTGCAAAACAAGCTGAGATTCTGAAGGCCCCTGGGCAGACTTCCTGATGGCAAGATTCACCATCTCTCAGAACTTGCACTTAATGCGAGGTGTTCCTTGTTGCTAAGAACTTGCACTTAATGTGAGGTGTTCCTGATGCCAAGATTCACCATCTCTCAGAACTTGCACTTAATGTGAGGTGTTCCCAGGGCCAGCCCCAATACACATGACCTGTCCTTTAAAAGCCTGTGATCTCCATTAGTTGGGGAGACAGAATTGAGGCAGCTTCTCCCTTTCTCCATTCTCCTGAGAAGATTTCTTTCATATTAAAAGTTTCTTTCTTCCTTATCAATCCTTACTGTCTCAATAATGCATCTTTGTGCAATGAGAAACCACATCTAGACCAAACCCCCTTGCTGTTTCAGCAATATTTTGATCTTGAAATGTTTAGCTTTTCATTTCTTTTTAACCAGTTATAGTAAAATTAGAACCAAAGAAATGCCCACACACTTTCCTCAGAGACAGTCTTTGTCCTCTGCTGGTACTGAGTGAGCCTCTAAGGGAGAGAAACCGCCAAACATTCTCTACTACAGACACCTGTTTCTGGTCTGACTGAGATTTAGAAGGAATAGTCCTCTCACTTGAAAGCAATGAGATTGGCCACTCAATCTGATTGCAGGCATATTGGAGAACAAATTCAAAAGTGCTTAGATACCTATCACGGAAGCTTCTTTTTTTTTTTTTCATTATTTACTATTATTATTTTTTTAGAGATAGAGTCTCACTTTGTCACACTTGGTACAGTGCAGTGACATCACAGCTCAGAGCAACCTCCAGCTCTTAGGCTTAGGTAATTCTCTTGCCTCAGCCTCCCAAATAGCTGGGACTACAGGTGCCCACCACAATGCCAGGATATTTTTTTGTTGCAATTTGGTCGGGGCTGGGTTCGAACCCCCCACCTTTGGTATATGTAGCCGGCGCCCTACTCACTGAGCCACAGGAACTGCCTGGAAGTTTCTATTTTTTAAAGATTTGATCTCTGTATTTAAAATGTTAAACCTCTGACTTGTTAATACTTTAAACATTTATATCTAAGTTTAAATGAGCATCTGACATTTTTTGCATGGGGGAAAAAAACTGAAAGATCCAAATGCAGAATCTGTTCATTTTATTTTTTCCCCTTAGGCTATTTAAATGTCCCCACTATAAATATTAAAATATATCAAAAGGAAGAAAATATAAATAAACACATATAGGAAAGTATTCATTTCATTATTAAAATTAAATAATGACAATAAATTTAAGATTACTGCTTTGTTTTGTTCTGTTTTTATTTTTCTTTAAAACAAAGAGTTAAGGGAATTTAGATGGAAGACAACACAGCCTTCTCAAGACTATGTATGTATTCCTGTATCTTTGTGTGTATATGTGTGTGTTAGAGTTTTCAGTCTGCTGCCCTGGGTAGAGTGCTGTGGTATCATAGTTTACAGCAATCTCAAACTCTTGGGCTAAAGCCATTCTCTTGCCTCAGCCTCCTGAGTTGCTGGGACTACAGGCACCTGACACAATGCCCAGCTATTTTTTTTTTTTTTTTTTTTTGTTACAGACAGGGGTCTTGCTCTTGCTGGGCTGGTCTTGAACATGTGAGCTCAGGCAATCCACCCACCTGGGCCTCACAGAATGCTAGGATTACAAGTATGAGCCACCACACCCAGTTGTCTTCCTGTATCTTCATCAGTTTCATGTCATAGGTGGAGACAATAACAACTCATTGTAGAAAGTGTAAGACCCCGAGAGGGACCCCCACTCAGACTCTGTGATAGCGTGACGACCAGAGACTCACGAGAGGCGACTTGATGCAAAGTGCACGAGGCTTTATTGAGGGAGGACCAGAGCTCTGGGGCCGACTCGTATCTCACGCAGGAGACAGAGGGGTCGACCCTGAGTCTAGGGGGGC
>CAUYPK010151158.1:0-37561 GCA_963574355.1 Loris lydekkerianus | reverse complement strand
AAAAAAAAAAAAAACCCACTCAAAAAATCAAAAAAAAAAAGCCACCCACTATCGGCAAAAACAAAAAAAAACAAAAAAAAGACTTTATAACTTCAGGAAAAAAAGGCCCCCCTTAACTGCAAAAAAAGGCCCTGCTAACTGCAAAATTAAAAAAAAAAAAAATAGACCTTCTAACTTCAAAAAAATAAAAAATCCTAACTTGTTCTTACCGCGGTCCTCAGGCAGCAGCAGGCTCTGCACAGGCAAGTTTGATCACAACCGAGACTGAGAGGAGACAGAGAAAAGAAGAGGGAGTCAGAGAGGAGACAGAGAAAAGAAGAGGGAGACAGAGAAAAGAAGAGGGAGTCAGAGAGGAGACAGAGAAAAGAAGAGGGAGTCAGAGAGTGCGGCGCACATTTCACAATCGCACACTGGTTCCGGAATGAGTTGGCTGCAGAGCAGGATAGGCAGCTGCAGCAAAAACACTCGCGGGCCAGATAAATGTCCTCGGTAGGTCGCATGTGGCCCGCGGGCCGTAGTTTGAGGACCCCTGGTTTAGAGAGACAGAATTTTTCTCTTGTCGCCCAGGCTGTAGTACAGTGGTGTGATCATAGCTCACTGCAGTATCCAAGTCCTGGGTTTAAGGATCCTCCTGACTCACTGTCCCAAGTATCTGGGATTACCAGCATTTGCCACCACATCCAGGTCATTTTTTCTGTTTATTATGGAGATGGGGTCTTGCTCTTGCTCAGGCTGGTCTTGAACTCCTGACCTCAAGCAGTCCTCTCACCTTGGCCTCCTAGAGTTCTAGTATTATAGGCATAAGCCACTGTGCCTGGACCTGGCCTATATTATAAATCTAAAATTCTCTCTTTAGTTTTTAAAAAAAATTTTATGTTAAAATATTATTTTAAAAAATTTTTTTTATTGTGTTAAAATAATTATTTTTAATTGTGTTAAAATACAGATAAAATTTGCCATCTTAACATTTTGTTTCCCTTTTTTTTTTATTTCAGAGGCAGTCTTGGCTCTGTTGCTCTGGGTAGAGTGCAGTAGCATCTTCATAGCTCACTATAATCTCAAACCCCTGGGCTCAAGTGAGCCTCCTGAGTAGGTGGGACTATAGGAATGCAACACTGCACTCTGCTACTTTTATCTGTTTTTAATAGAGATGGGATTCTTACTATTGCTCAGGGTGATTTTTTTTTTTTTTTTCTCCAGACAGAGTCTCACTATGTTGCCCTTGGTTGAGTACCATCATGTTGCAGCTCACAGCAACCTCAAACTCTTGTGCGTAAGTGATTCTCTTGCCTTAGCCTCTCAAGTAGCTAGAACAATAGGCGCCTGCCACAACGCCCAGCAATTTCTTTCTTGTTGTAGTTGTCATTGTTGTTTAGCAGGCCTGGGCCAGGTTCAAACCCTCCAGCCCCTGTATAGGTGGCCAGCACCCTAACCCTTGAGCTATGGGTGCCCAGCCTGCTCAGAGCGATCTTGAACTCCTGACTTGAAATGTTCCTTCTCCCTCAGCCTCCCAGAGTACTAGGATTACAGGCATGAGCTACCCCACCTGGCCCATCTTAACCATTTTTAGGTGTATGATTCTGTGGAATTAAGTACATTTACATTGTTATGCAACCGGTAACCACCATCCATCACCAGAATTCTTTTTATCTTGCAAAACTGAAGCTGGTAACCATTAGACAACAATTCCCCAGCCCCTAGCAACCATCAATCTACTTTCTGTCTATAATTTAATTACTATAGATTCTTCATGTAAGTAGAATAATTCACTATTTATTTTTTTGTGACTGGTGTTACCTCATGTATCAAAATTATTTTCCTTTTTAAGCCTGAAAAATATCCCACGTGTCTGTATGTATATGTACATATCTATGTATCTGTCTGTACATACATACATAGACACACAAACTCCAAGTTTATATATGCACCATCTTATTGACACTTGGGTTGTATCTACCCCTTGGATTTTGTAAATAATGCTGGGAAATGGCTTGGTGCCCATAGCTCAGCAGCTAGGGTGATGGCCAAATATACCAGGGCTAGTGGGTTCGAACCTAGCCTGGGCCTGCCAAATAACAGTGACAACTACAAAAAAAAAAAAAAATAGCTAGGCGTTGTGGCGGGTGCCTATAGCTGGGACTACAGGCTGAGGCTTGAGGCAAGAGAATCGCTTAAGCCCAAGAGTTTGAGTTTGCTGTGAGCTGTGATGCCACAGCACTCTACCTAGGATGACATAGTGAGACTCTGTCAAAAAAATAATAATAATGCTGGGAAATACTTGAGTGTACAAATATTTCTTCAAGTTGATGCTACAGTAGAATTGCTGTATCAGTTTTAAATACTTTGTTTTCGTACTTTTGTACTTTTTTTGGAATCTTTATTTCATGGTAAATCTTAACTTTTGTGATTATCATATTATGGGTATGATAATACTATTATGATCATATCATTGTTTCATCATTTTGGTATCTAAAAAAATTCTAACATTTTTTACAAGTTTGTTTTAATTTTTTTTAACTTCAGAATAGTTTATTTTAATTTTATTAATCATTCTCTAAGACAGCTTTAGGGCTAGCTTTTTTGTTTTTGTTTGTTTTTTTTGAGACAGAGTCTCACTATGTCACCCTTGATAGAGTACCATGGCATTACAGCTCACAGCAACCTCAACCTCCTGGGCTTAAGTGACTCTGTTGCCCCAGCCTCCCGGGCAGTGGGGACTACAGGTGCCTGCCACAAGGCCTGGCCATTTTTATTGATGCAGTTGTAGTTAGCACAGTGGTTCTCAATCTTCCTAATGCCACACCCCCTTAGTACAGTTCCTCGTGTTGTGGTGACCCTCAACCATAAAATTATTTTCATTGCTACTTCATAACTGTAATTTTGGTACTGTTATGAATTATAGTGTAAATATCTGATATGCAGGATGGTCTTAGGTGACTCCTGTGAAAGGGTCGTTTGACCCCCAAAGGGGTAGTGACCCACAGGTTGAGAACTACTGTTTTAGCAGGCCCAGGCCAGTTTCAAACCCGCCAGCACTGGTGCTGAACCAGTGCTAGCTTTTGTAAGCTGATTGTTGTACTATGTTGGAGTCTGATTGTTTAGTCACTTCTAAAGTAAAAACTCCATTTATTTCATCATCTTTTAACATCTAATACTAACATCTTTCATAGAAAGGTTTTTGTGTTCAGGAATTAAAAAAATTTTTTTTGAGATTTTGCCTCCCAGAATATTTAAAGTTGAAAGTTAAAGCCCATATAAAAAATATAATGAGTTTGGGCTTGGTGCCCATTGCTCAATGGCTAGGTCGCTGGCCATGTACACCAAGGTTAATGGGTTCGAACCTGGCCCCAGCCAGCTAAACAACAATGACAATTGCAACAAAAAAGTAGCTGGATGTTGTGGTGGCCGCCTATAGTCCCAGCTACTTGGGCGGCTGAGGCAACAGAATCCCTTAAGCCCAAGAGTTTGAGGTTGTTGTAAGTTGTGACTCCACAGCACCCTACAGAGGGTGACATAGTGAGACTCTTGTCTCAAAAACAAAAAAAAATTTAATGAATTTGGCATTTTCTAATATATCTTATGCATTTTACGTAAAAACCGTGAACATATTTTGCTGTGTTCCATTGGGGTCTTGTGACACAACATAGGAGGTGTATGGTCTTAAATGTTGTATAAAACATTTCTTCAAGTTTTCTATTAAACTGTTTTCCTAAGATGTTAAGAATGTAGTGTAATCAGTGGTAAGAGTTTAAAAAACTAAAATGGGAAAAAAGCAGATTCCTAGTTCCTCCCCACACCTATTTACCTGTAGAGTTTCTAGGTATGGACTCTGGGACCTATATTTTTTGAGTTTCTTTGTTGCTTCTTAAGAAAGAGTATATTTATGATACGGCCTAAGTGGTTAAGTTTATTGTGGAGTAGCTTAAGGCCCTTTCCCCATAGTTTTGTGCTATAGTTGAGTTATAGCCTTCATGTATCCCCCTGGTATCTATTTTAAACAAGCTCTGTCCTCCACCCTCCAACCCACGTAAGGTGCCCAGATCATGGAGAATGACAACTTCATACAGCAATAAACACACAAACACACAAAAATATCTATTCCAGGCATAGGAATATAGGCTGGAACATCCAGAATCTGTGATGGAAATATGAGCATTTCTCTTTTTCTTGGATCAAAAGGTCATGAACTTGATGCTCAAATGAAGTGCTAGGTCTTTCCTTCACAAAATTTGCATTTCCCAAAATATCAGCATTTAAAAAAAATCCCTTAAAAGGGAATCATGAAAGCAAAATAGAACCTTTCCATAAAATAAGAAGTCAGTTTCCTAAGTAACTTCTAATCTGTCTCCAGAAAAGAGAAATACAAAGTACAGGTGACCCAATAGTGGGGAAAATGCTGCGTAGTTCTCTTAGTCATTCTATCTACTCACCGCTCACTGAGAGATACCAACTTGCCCAGAAAAATGAGTTAAGAATAAGATATCATCTATTATGTTTACTAACACAAGCTAACAGCAATAGTGCGAAATTAGAAAGACCCAGGATAAGTGTTACTAAAGTCCAAGGAATCCACAGTACTAGCATGAGGCACAAAGTCCTCTGAGACTGAGCCGACATCTTTTTCTCCCACCTTCCCCTGCTATTCTTCTGTTGCACTGTATCAAGCTCCCAGCAAGCCAAATGAGCTACTTTTGTGCCATAGAAGGTGTAGGTGTCTCTTACACTTGAGGTGGCTGCTGAGAAGTGTGAGGGAGGAAACAAAATGAATGGAAGACAAGATCCTAGTTTCATAGAGCTTTTCCTTGGGTGGTAAGGACAAGTCTAAAAAGCACACTCCCAAAATGTTAACATGCACATTGGTCTCAAAAATAATTAAACCAAACAAAATATTTGCTTTCAAAATTCTGCACCATCAACTCTATGGTTCAACTACACAAATACTGTAGGTAGGAAAAGAAAATATGATATTTATTTTCATCTAAAGTCTCTGTTCCTCAGGTCGATGTGGATAGCACCAATCACTTCTATGTCTCTCAAGAAATAAACCAAGTTTCAACCTTTTATTTCTCACCATAATCACAAGGCTAGAGCTAAAACAAAAGCAAACCTCTCCTTACCACAAATGAGTGATAGGTTGATAATTTCTCTGTCTAGTGTCTAGTCAGGTTAGATTTCAAGTCAAGTTAACTCAGTTTTAACTTAGCATTCTCAAGAGTAACACCAAGCAAAATGACAGCCAACAGCCCTTTTCTAAACTGCATCAGACTCTTAAATGCCAAAATCACAAGCTTAAATATACCATTGTGTATAGGAAAGTCTGCAAAATACATTAAGATCCCAAAGGTCTTATGAGATATTTTCTCTCCTTCTTAATATTTCTAGCCAGTGTTACTACAAGAAGTTTGGGGTAGTGCAAAGAGTGTCAGTTTTCCTCACAACCTATTTTTTTCCTTTGGTTTAATTCCACACTCATTCTGTTGAAATCATAATAATTTTACTGGTGAAATACTTAGATGTTTCAAGGATCTTTTCAAGTCTTTATCACAGAAGACAGATGGCATTGGAAGGTGAAATACTGTTTTCCATGAGATTTCCTCAACTTTTTTCAAAAATCAGATTGCTCAGTGAAAGTAAATATTGTTTTAAAATGTGTCTTTAGTTCTTTCTGTTTCAAAACATCCACGCATGAAATGATCTCTTTGTCCTGGACTAGAACAAAGCTAGGATTATAGCTACAATAGTAAAACTCCAGGAATTATGTACTATACATAATAAAACTGATAGTTTATTAAGTTTAATAATAAATCTATGGGCAAAGCAAAGGCTAACATATTAGGGAGGTAAACCATTCTGACCCAGGCCACAGCTTTATAGATTTTTAGCATCTGCAGGTAGTTATGCAGGATTTTACTATCTCCAGTTCAATATAGTCTTCTGATTAAAAGCCTACTTACTACTTATCTGGTTATTCTTTTATTAGCCTAAAGTCAGCATGTGTCACAGAATGCAATTTAGTCAGACACCTTGTCTAAGAGCAGATGGGAAGAATGCTTTGAAAAGATGAACAGTTATTCATTTAAAATTATAAAGAAGAAAACTGAGAAGCCAAGGGGAGCCATGATACTCAGAGAACTTTGACTTGGAAGAAATCTATCCCTTGTGGGGGAATCTTTTCTCTGCAGCCTGAACATGCTTTTCACCATGTTCCACCGAGGTTAAAAACATAGCGGTGGTTGGACTAAAGCAATGGCTGAGCTCAAGGCACTCGTATACTCTGGAAAGTGGCCAGACATCTCCAGCATCTCCACACTTGTCCCTTCTGCCAGTGTTCCCTGGGGCACCCTGAGGGGTGTGATGAGGAAGCCACTGAGCAATGACGGAAACATCACCAAACTAAGATGGCACTTGTGGATAGTAAAGAAATGAGGGTGTGTGTTAGAACTATATTGGTCAGAGTTCTCTAGAGAAAAGACGGGAAGAGTGGGAGAGGGAGAGAAAATTGGATTTATTAGAAAAATCAGCTCACCTGATTAGGGAGGCTGAGAAGTCCCAAGATAGAATGTCTGCAAGGTGAACACTCTGGGGTGCTGGTAGCATGGCTCAGTCCAAGTCCAAAGGTCTGAGAACCAGGGAAGTTGTTAGTATAACTCTTAGTCTGAGGATAAAGGCCTGTAAACAGAGGGGGCTGGTGGTGTCAGTCCCAGAGTTCAAATATCAAAGATCCTGGAATTCTGATGTCCCAGAGAATGGGAGTGTATCCCAGCTCTAGGAGAGATAGGAAAGTACCTTTCTGTTCTTCTCAGGCCCTCAGCTAACTGGACAGTGCACGCCCACATTAAGAATAGATCTTTCCCGATCTTTCCCACTCAGGCAACTGACACACACTAATCTCCTCTGGAAACACCCTTAATGACACACCTAGAAATAAACTTTTAACAACTCTCCAGGCAATTCTTAATCCAGTCAAGCTGACGCCTAAAATTAACCATCACAAGTCCACTCCTCATTAACTTGGCATCTCATACACATCTCCTTAAACCATAATCTCAAAAAATACAATAAAAAGCTAATAGTTCTGTCTAACAGGATGCAATTATTCTGTGTACAATGAAAAATGTGCTAATCTCTTCCCCAGAAGAAGAAGTAAAGACTTTGGGTGATGTTACTCTTCTCCTGATATTTTGTAACTTAAATATTGTGATGTAAAATTAACAATAAATACCAAGAAATAAATCTTATGTCACATAGTAAAGGGATAAGACATGGACAAAAACAAAGATATTTTCTTACAATTGTATATACGCATACACAAACATATTTATAACAAAATAAGGAGGAGAAACTCATGACCATACAGACCTACGTGTTCCATAACTGGTGATGTGGTTGGAGCTAATATTTATAACCACCTTTATCTACTACATTCAGTATTCCCTTTGCCTTCAGTACTCACTTGAGCTGGTTTGGATTCTCAACCTGGATGAAAAGGCTGGGTACCTGAAGCCTTCACTCCTAATGAATCTGGGACATTCATGGTCTTGACTGGGTTGGGTTATTGTAATTTCCCATTGGCCTTAATCATAGGGCATAGTAATTCTAAGAAGTGTGCTAAGCGAGCTCCCATACCCCAGTACTCCAGACCTACTCTTTCTTACCTCTATGTGGAGGTGTGGTCCAGTTTCTCCTGGGAGTCTGGATCAATCACCCAGTCAATCCTATAGCTCCCTTCTGGCCTGTTGACTCAAAGGAATGAAGACACCAAGTAGTCGCTTCTGGTACAGTGGAATCATTATTGTAATTGATGGTGGAGCATTCCTCCCTCTGAATCTAAGATGTCTAGGCCAGAAGAAAATAAAGTTATAGGAACAAAAAACAAAAATGTTGGGTCACTAGAGGTAATGCTGAGTAGTGCCCCTCCCATTTCCACCCCTTACTTCTTGGACCTGTGAATTTTGACTATGGGAGAATCAGTACTGTATAATAGATGGTGACTCAGAGCATAGACAGCCTTCTGGAGAACCTGACCCAGCTTTACAGAGTATGGTCACCCAGCTGGCCTTGTGACCATGACTTCAAAAGAACATTTCACCATTCTATCGAGTCAGCTGCTTCATAATAATGAAGAACATAATAAAGTGAGTAAAACTAGCAAGTTCCATGGACATGAGCCCATTATCATACTTCTCTGGATATAAAGTGAATTCCTTGGTCAGAAGCAGTGCTGGGCAGAGTACCATATGGTGGATAAGGCATTCTGCAGGTTCATGAGTAGTAGTTTTGGCAGTAGCGTTGTGTGCAGAGAAAAAGATTCATATCTAGAGTAAATTTTCATCCTTCTATGGTAGAAGCAGTCCAGTGTAATCAATCAGCTACCAGGTAGTTGGCTGATCACAGGAAGGGGAGAAACAGATAGTATGAAATGAACCTAAGGTCCCTTGTCACATTTTTGGTGCTCAGTTAAAACAAATATTGAATTATTGAGTTGGAAAGGACCCTAAGATTTGATATTATCTCCTATATTCTAGAAGTGCCGGCAGACTGCCAGGCTGGTGTGGTACCGTGACACTCTAAAAAGAAGCAAATCTTTTCATGAATGTTGCTGGGTTTTTGATGTTTTGGGGTGAGTTATTTGAAAATGGCATTATATTAAAATAACTTTCAAACAAACAAAACCTGATTTTTATTTATCAGCTATAGCTGATAAATAAACTGTTTTTAGGTTGCACAACTATATAAATCCTTTGAAAGGTAAGCAAATCATGAGCCAAGGTTTTAATCCACTTTAACTGAAATATTTAGCCTGTGGATTATTGAGCGAGGCAGTGACTACTGTGGAGCCTGGCAAGGCATCACATTTCTGCTCTGCCTGAAGAAAAGAGAGAGACAATGTAGATGCAGTAATGATTTCACACAGCACCTCACAGGTTATAAAACACTTTTGCATTATTTTTAAACTCTTGCATCATCCTTTAGAGCTGTATTTTGTCCCATTTTACAGAAAAGAAAAACTGAGATTCAGTGGAGGTGCATGTGCATATGTATTCTTATTTATAGAAAATCATAAAATTTATAAGCTCTGACATTTACAGATTCTCTACTCTAGCATCTTCATCTTAGGAGGAGAAAACCTGGGCCTCTCCTTACCTTGCCATGCTGCCCATCTTAGGCTAAGGGATTAAGGTCTGATGGTCCGTGATCTTTAGTGACAGAGTAACAGTCCCGGCATGGAGTCCAGACTCCCTGACTCCCTATCAGAGGATGTTTTTTCTGAGACACAAGACAAGGCAATATACAACTGCTGGCAATGTGGATATGCCCCAGCCAGGGACTGAAAAATAGCATGACCTTGATTAGGAAAGAGCAGCAGAGATGGTAGTAGCCAGAAGACCATTCTTTTTTTTTTAATTATTTTTATTAAATCATAACTTTGTACATTGATGTATTTATGGGGTTTAGGGTACTGCTTCGATAAATAGTGTGAAATGGTTACATTGAAATAAGTAATACATCCATCACAATTATACTCATTTCTTAATAGTTTTGAAATGTACCATTGCATCATGCACATTAGGGTGAGGTTCCCCCAAATACTTTCCCTCCTCTCATTTTCCCCTCCACTCCCCTTTCTCTCCTCATCCCTTCTCCTTTCTGGACTATAGTTATGTTTTGCCATTTGTACGAGTGTGCCAGTAGTTATATGTTGATTTCATAGTAGTATTGAGTATTTTTTTTTCTTCCATTTTTGAGATACTTTACTAAGAAGAATATGTTCCAGCTCCATCCGGGTAAACATAAAAGATGTGAAGTCTCCATCTTGTTTATGGCTGCATAGTATTCCATGGTGTATATAAACCACAATTTGTTAATCCATCCATGGGTTGATGGGCACTTGGGCTGTTTCCATGTCTTGGCTATTATGAATTGGGCTGCAATAAACATTCTAGTGCAAATGTCTTCATTGTAAAATGATTTTTGATCATCTGGGTATATACGTAGTAGAGAAATTGCAGGATCTGTAGATATGTTTACTTTTAGTTCCTTGAGTGTTCTCCAGACTTCTTTCCAAAAGGTCATATTAGCTTGCATTCCCACCAGCAGTGTAAGCATTCCCTTCTCTCTGCATCCACATCAACATCTGTAGTTTGGGGATTTTGTGATGTGGGCTAATCTTACTGGAGTTAGATGATATCTCAAAGTGGTTTTGATTTGCATTACAAGCCTATCAAAAATATTCAATGGGGGAAGGACTCCCTATTTAACAAATGGTGCTGGATGAACTTGCTGGTGACCTGTAGAAGACAGAAACTGGACCCCCACCTTTCACCATTAACAAAATTGATTCTCACTGGATAAAAGATTTAAACTTAAGTCATGAAACTATAAAAATACTAGAAGAGAGTACAGGGAAAACACTTGAAGAAATCGGCCTGGGAGATTATTTTATGAGGAGGCCCCCCTGGGCAATTGAAGCAACACCAAAAATGCATTACTGGGATCTGATCAAACTTAAAAGCTTTTGCACATCCAAGAGCACAGTAAGGAAAGCAAACAGACAACCTTCAGAATAGGAGAAGATTTTTGCAGGTTATGCTTCCAACAAATATCTGATAACTAGAATCTACAGAGAACTCAAACTAATCAATAAGAAAAGAATAAATAACCACATTTCTATGTGGGCAAGATACTTGAACAGAAACTTCTCTGATGAAGACAGGTGCCTGACCTACAAACACATGAAAATATGCTCATCATCCTTAATCATCAGAGAAATGCAAATCAGGAGACCATTCTGAGCTTCAGGTTCACCATCCAGTCAGAAATGGCTCCACCATGCAGACACAAAAACTATATTAACTGGAGTCTTTTCTTTACGATTGTGTGTTCCCTGAGAAATTGTATCCCAAAGATAAAAATTGATATGCAGGAAGTGCTGTGTGGATCCACACACCTATGGAAAAAGAAAAGGCAGTAGGATTGAACAGAGGGAGAAATGGCTCTGTGATGTGGTCTTGACAAAGGCCAAAGCCAATCTGCTAAGGTTGGAATAGCCCTGGAAGGTTACCCTGGTTGGGGTGCCACAGTACAGGCCTTTGTATCCCAACATTGCCTGCTGAGTTGGGTACAGCCGCAGCTGAAATCAGTTCCCAGAGAGTGCTGACAAGGGTTGCTGTAGCTGGCAGTACTCTCTGCAGCTAAGGGACAAGCTTGCTGGTCCCAAAGGGGATCTAAGTGGCAACACATCTCGGTGTCCGGTATAATGAAATAAACAAACAGAAGAAAATGAACACAATTCATTGTTGTGACCCTCTATCATCTTTCATTAACTTGGCTCCAGATGCTAAAAAAAAAATCCTTGGATGCTTTCTTTACTGATTACTTGATGTGGTACATATTCAGCACTTAGACCTGTTCCTTCAATTATACACATTCATTAAATATTTTATCATTGTTATTACCTTTATCATTAACAACTGTCTTTTCGGGGCTGCACGTTGAGTCAAAGGAGGCACCTGGAACTCAATGACAACTCTGTTCTCTGCCGGGTTGTTTGTTTGAGGCAGAGTCTCACTCTGTCACCCTCTCTTGGTCATGGGCCTCCTGCTCCTGTAAGTAAGGGGACACATGAGCATGACAATAAACTACTATGGTAGCATTCGGCTTTGTCTTGAGTTTTTATTTTTGAATGGAGAGGAATATAGATCATTGCTTGTGTTTAAAAGTATTTTTATTTTGTGGGCCACTTTAATGAGTAAAGATGTTAATTCATTCTATGCAGCTACAATCAAATATGAGCCAGAAAAAGTGCACAACCCATTATTTATTACAAGTTCCTAAATCTCCTTTATTACCAGGGGAGCATTTGCTCCTCAAAAATGTGAGCAACCTCTTCACATGGGGGTGAGGGGTGGGGATGAGCAGGATGCTGGGGTTTAAAAGAGTGTCTTATTTTTGACTACCCACCATTCACTCCCCATTTTTCTGGTACTGGTGTCCAGTCTTTCCGTACATCACAGTGCCTTTCCCTTCCCACAGCCAAGGGCATGCATGAGAGATCCCAGGGAGGCTAAATTCTCTGTCTCCAGGGAATTTACAGGAGAAAAGGGTTGGAGCTTATTCATCTTTTTGGTGGTTGTCCAAATAAACATTCCATTAAGTTGCTGCTGCCTAAGTGCTTTGTTCCGGACCTTTTGAAGCCTCATTGTCTAACACTCTTACTGACCTGTAAGAGATCCTGTACTCTGCTAATGAATTGCCTTTTCTTTTTTAATTTAATGAAGGTTGGTTTGCATCATATAATACTAACTGGTGAAATGACTAGATCCTTTTAACTAATCAATGTCTTCTCTAGAGCTAAGACCTTGAAAAATATACTTGCTTTTAAACACAAACCTTAGCTTATGCCTGGTTTCTTCATTTGGGTGATGTTTTAAGAAAGGCTGAAGTGAGAGACCCCAAATAAGGATACTATCTTGAAATCCTTGAGAGAAAATGTGTTGTAACTATAACATATATTTTATCTTAAGCCATTCAGGCATTTGAGTATTTTTATGCAGTTTTTCTTCTTTTATACATAGAAAAATCTCTGGTTAACTGATGTTTGATCTAAAATGCCTATATCACCTTTCAACAGTGGTATTGTGAGCATGGAACTTCACTGTATCCAAACTGGTCTATTGAGCTGGAGTTCTGGAGAATTGGGTTTTTGCTATTAGAAAGCAGGAATGTCATTTGCTTAAGTGTTTGCTTGCACCCTGCTGTAGATTAGTTAGTGAACATTCAGGAGCGCATTATCTCAGGTGAGATAGAATGTGGAGGAAAGTTTCAATAACAAAAATAATATTTCCAAACCCCTAAACTGGAATAAAGTTCAATTTGACAATCCTTTATTGAGTATCTACCATGTGCATCTTGGAGCAGTTTTAAAGTCAATAAGACAAAGTCCTGCTTTAAATAACTTGCAAGATGCATATGAAAATTTAGGATTGTTAAACAAAATAAGACAAGGAATTAAGTGTGGGCTTGATGAAAGAGGTAGCATTTGACTTCGGATTTGATGGATAAGTAAGATAACAGCAGATAAAGCAAAAAGGATTGAAGTTCCAGATATAAGGAATTACATTATGTTGCAAAATACAGTTCTGTGTATGTAGAAAAGTAATGACACATCAAATTGCAGGAATAGATGGTCATCATTCTGAAAAGGGTCCTACATGCCTCAGTGATGCTCTTCAATGCAGTTCTTCTTTCAATAAGACGAAGGTATCTACAAGCTTGCACTTGAATAGGTGATTCTAATTCCCTGAAAATAAAACTCAACCCCTTTGCCACCAGGCACAAAAATCAACTTAAGATATATTGCCATAGACTTAAACAAGAAAGTTATAACTATAAAGCTTCTAGAATAGAAAAGTGTATGTGTTCCTTCATGACTTTGGAGTGGACAATGATTTCTTAGACAAGGTACAAAAGCATTAACCTTTAAAACATTGAACAACTAATCTTTATTACAATCAAACACTTGATAATGGAAAGGATTATTAAAATATGACAAGCAAGCCTCAGACTTGGATAGAATAGTAACAGTCTCTATTTCTGAAAATTGACTTTTATTCAGGTTATACATAATTCCCACAATCTAATAACAAAAAGGCAAACAATGATAAAACATGAGTAATAGTTTTGGACTAACATTTTGCAAAAGAAGATTTGGACTAACCAACTAGTACATGAAACATCACTCATAGCATGTTTATTTATAATAGCCTAAAACTGGAAATAACCCAACAGAAGAATGTGTAAATAAAATTGTGGTATATGAAGTCAAATGCTACTCAATAATAAATAAGAAGGAACTACTGCAGAAAGTATCCAATTTTGGGGTCTCAGGACCACTTTTCACTTCAAAAGATAATCGATGACTCCAAAGAGTTTTCCTTCTGCGTCTTACGGCCATTGACATTTACCATATTAGAAATTCAAAATAATTTAAAAACGTGTATTCACTTATTCACTTTAACATAGCAATAATAATCTTATTATATGTTAACATAAGTGAAATGTTTTTATGAACATAACTATATTTGTCAAAAAAACATTTAGTGAGAAAATATTGCTTTATTTGGGGGGAATCTCTTTAATGTTTAGCTCAATAATAGACTTTTAGAATCTACCCTCTGCTTCATCAATCAATCTGTTGTACTATGTGAGTTATTACAAAAGTTTTGAGATACACAAACATCAAGAAACATAAAATCTGCATAGACATAAACAAATGAAGCCCTCCTAGCAGCCCTCCTAAGCCAATCAAGTTGAAACTTTCATGTGTGAATCAGAAAGAATGCTGTCTACCCTGTTCCTTAGAAGTGGAATAAAGGACCATAGCACTGTCTGTCTCAAAACTTCCATAATGACCTTACATATCATACTTCATTTAGACTTAGGAAAACTATACAGTATACTTGAATAAGAATAAATAAAATAAGAATGACAAAGGTAAATAGTACCTTAATTATAAAAATAATTTTGACCTCATGGATACCCTAAAAGTGTCTTAAGAATTCCCAGGAGTTCACTTTGGGAATCACTAAATGATTAATATATATAACAGCCCAGTGACTTTTAAAAACATTTTTTGAGCAAAAAAAAACAGACACAAAAAGTAATACAGTATTAGTTCTTTATATGAAGTTTTAAAGTAAACATAACTGATTTATGGTGATGGAAATCAGAACAGCTTTGGTCTAATGGGAGGCTTACCATTCTCAATTGACTGGAAAATGGAATAATGGAACTTTTAATAGAAACATTTTATATCTTGACTTGGGTGGCGAACCAATGAGAACATTGATTCATTCCGCATTTGATTAAAACACGTATGCTTTAAATATATGCTTAAAATCTGTGCATCTCACTATAATTACCTCTATTTTAAAAAATCAAAATAAAACAAAAAATACTAAGCAACAGTAAATTATAAGTTGAATGGAAATATGATTGGAGTTTAAATTGTTCTAAGGTCTCTTAGAATGAAAGTAAAGATATTTAATTAATCTTTTCACTTTTAAAATTTAATATGCATATTAAAATGTCTAATTATATAAGGAATAGAAGTAGATAGTGACCCTTCCAGAATAGTAACAGGGTGAGATTGAAACTGGTGGATGTAGTGGGAAAGGGTAGCACACTTTCAGACTCTTGAAATCTCAATATTTTCAGAATAAGCAAGCTGGCAGAGGCAGAGGAGAAAATGCCAAATAACATGGTAAAAATGAGATAGTCGTGGCACACTGACAGGGGTTAGCCCATGTCATTTCTTATCCAGGTATCATGCTTATTTGTATGAATTTACACATTTCCCTTTGAACAAATTGACCTCTAAGGCTTTTCCAGTTAACTCAGGGACCAATTTCGAATACATTCTTACTGGAAGGAGACAAAACATCACAACATAGACAAATATATAATCATAATGTATACGCAAATATTTACCTCTAATTTCTTCTTCTTTTTTTCTTCCCTTCAAAATGTAAACTCCAAACCCTTGGTTTATCTGAAATTCTCTAGTGTAGCTAGGGGTTTGGCTTGGAAATGCATTCAACTGAGATGAGACACACCCACCCATTAACAGTTAAGAACCAGATAAATAAATCCTCCACCCCTGTCAGCTCCCTCAGTCTCTGGATCTGACATACCCCAACCCCTCCCTCCTCTTTCCTAGTGTTTGCCTCTTTAATAGATTCATTCGATATTTTCTCTGGGAATTTGCCACCTTAGTTGGGTGTCTTGGGACAAACAGCTTATCAGAATAGGGGTTCTTCTCAGGTGGTAGATACTGGCTGGTGTTAGCAGCAGCTCCCTCCCTAGAGAACCCTGATAAGTCCTTAATTAGCGTGTTAGCGGAAAGAGGGCAAGCCTCCCAGATGGTATCGGGAAGGTAAATGAGTACTTCCAGATCCTCACCTTTCAAGGCAGACTGAAGAAGGAGAAATGAATCCCTAAAGACAATTCGAGGAAGAAATCTTATTACAAGTAGAAGAGCACTGTGAATCTTTAGAGGATTTTTCTTTTCAGTTATTTCTTTATTATAAAGAAAAGCATACATGTGCAGGAATTACAGTGGAGTGCCACATAAAGAGATCAAACATTCAACTTCCTTTTTATTTGTCTTTCCAGGGTAACATGGCTTATTTCTCTATGCATGTTTTCCTTTAGAAAAGATTGACAATTGAGGTGGCTTAGAGAATCTGTAGGAATCAGGTGTTTCCAAGAGCACTCCAGAAGAACACTGGACACTACTAGTGTGAGTCCTCTCTCCTGCCTGGTCAGTAACCTGGCCTCTAGTAGGAGTAACACTTATAAATTCTAATATATCCCATGCCGTTTCAAAATTAATACCACCTAATCAGCGTCTTCTTGATAGGAAAGACAAGCATCCCATTCATTCTCATAAGGGTCTTAGTGTCCTGTGGCCCAAAAAGTCTTTCCTCCCATCAAAAGTAATCTCTAAACCAAAAAGGCTTATGTCATGTTGTTTTCAATGATACCAGGATACCTTGCCTTAAGCTAACATATGACTGAAATCAGTCATTTAACAATAGATGGGTACTTGGTACTTATTTAAAAGTTAATGTCTTTCAGGCAACGTAATTTGAAGAAAATTACAGCAAATTAATTTGAAGAAAATATTGGTGCCACTGAGGGAGTGGGAACCGTGCGAATGGCACATTGAAGTGGCAGTCTGGGGACAAGGGACTGAAAGGTGCCATGTGGTTTGTGCATAGTGGTTCCACACACACAGCCAATTGCTTAATCTTTAGATTCAGAACCAAGGGGAGTTGTGGGCATTTCTTCTTCTTTCTTGTTTTACAGTAAAAGAACAGCTTAAACAAAGCCAGAAGACATCTTGTCACAGGACGAGCACCCCAATCTGTTAGGGAGAATGATGTGCACATGTGTACAGAACCGTGCTGGTGTGCTGCCCCCCAGCTGGCTTCTTCCTTCACTCCCATGTGGCAAGTGTGTTTGGGTGACCTTGAACTATGCAGGTTACACCCCACTTGTCACTGAGGAACTGAATCATACATTGAACTCTTGGAAAGGGCTTTGTTTTCCTTTCTGCAGGCCAAATACGGTTTTATTTCTTACTGCATGTTATATCATTGATTATAAAAATTTTTCCAAATACATTTTCATATGTGTGAATTTTACTGTCCAAAGAAAGACATCCCCCTTCAATTGGAAGCCTTGGTCTCCCTCCATTGCTCATTTCACTCTCTCACGCATTTCTAGACTTTTATAGGCCCACAAAGTGCTTAAGGTGGAATAATAAATAGATCCCTGTCCAGATGCATTCTTTTTTATTCACATCTTCTTCTACCCATTCACCTCCAAGAATGTCTTTCCACCAGCTGATTCATTTTGTGATTTTTAGCACTATGGTACAATGCAAAGCTGCCTAAACCAATGATGAACTTACCTACCTTCAGACGCATGCTGACAAGCTAATGTTCATTCTTGACACAGTTATGGAGGCAATAAGAACAAATCTGAACATGACAGCAAATCTCAAAGACCACTTGTAACAGCTTCAAGTGTCGCTTCTATCAGACCATGAAAAGCTATCTATACAGTCTCTCCTAGAAGGTGTGTGGATATTTTGTGCACTGACCTTGCTCTAAGAAAATAGAATTGACCAGTTACACCTCAAGGATATTTCCTAGTTATCTCTGAATGCTTTGATCTCCATGCAAATATATGGACCAACCCTCAGGAGAAGTAAAAAAGAACAGGACTTCCTGTGCCTTGCGACCATCCTAGCACCAGCCATAGCTTTAGTTATTTAAATCATGTAGTTAATCCCCTGGGGTTTCAGGCACGGAGTAGTTTTTAGCAGAGGGAATTGCTCTGAGTTATTAAGGTGACAGCATTTAGAAGGAGACAATTGCTTTATTTACTTCTTCAGAGTGTTCACTCCTTTCCTTTACATTTCTTCATTTGCTTCTGATAACACTGCTAGGATGCCAGTGTTACTATATCCATTTAATTAACCAGAAAGGAGGACAGAAGGTTTGAATGATCTGCCTTAGATTATGCATCTTCTCAGAGGCACAGCTTCGGACTCCAACCTGGGGAATACTAGTCCAGTTCCAACTACTTTCAATAGTAGCAATTATTCTATTTAGATTTTTTGAGCACTAGAGAAGTGCCACGTCCCCTATTCGGTGTCCCCCCAAAGACAGCTCTCTTGTTTTCATAAACCAATGGTTTATGACCTAAAAATCTGAGAAAACATTGTCAGAACATTTAGCATATTCTACTCTCCTGATAATTTTCATATTTTTCTCCCACAATCCCGTGATTCTCATGATCCTGTGATTTCCTCAAAATCAAGCACTGTATCTTACTCAACTTTGTACCTTTGTCACCCATCCCTAGAACCCAAGAGATAAGGGATGCGTTTAATGAACAACTATCCTAATTTAATACACCCAAACATACATAATGTTAAAATAGAGGCATGAGCAAAGTATTACTGAAACAGAAACAAGGAAGTGCGAAGTCAGCCTAGGAACTTATTTTAACTAAAGTAATTAAATTACTGAAAACAATTTATTTTACATTAATTATAATAAATCAATTTCTTAAAGTAACTTTAAGAATATTGTTTTAAGCAAGTCAGTTAATAAGAAGGAAATCCCCACTCTTTTTTTATTGCTATGTAATATTTGTGCATATTTATGAGGAACCTGTGGCTACATGCATAGAAATCCCCACTCTTTAAGGCTGAAAATGATCAGGCAGAAGCAGGAGGCCTGTGGGCCCTGCTCTCCCTGGGCCCCTCTCTGGGCTCCTCTCTCGTCCCTCCTTGGCCACCTGGGAGGAGCTGGCCTGGCCCTGGAGGCTGGTACAGCAGGCAGGCCACACCTGGCATGCATTCCCGGGGCAGCTTATAGCAGCACCTCCAAGAGAAGCCTGTGTCTGAGCCACAGAGCCTTTAGGGATCCCCAAGGCCCCCTCAATCAATAATCCCCAGGGTTTTTTATGAGGGTTGGATTATGAGGATTTGGAAAGGGGACGATTAAGCAGCACTTCAAAGAGGTGCTCTAACCGCACCTGCAGCATTTATGAAGATCTATTAATAGAAAGCACACGATTTAGCAGTAATCCCTAATTCATAAAAAATCAATGATTTATGTCCTTGGACCCAAAAAACACTGAGGACTTTGGCTCATGAGCTGCCTGGAGACAGGGTGTACTTGTCCCACATCTGGTCAAGGCTGACCCAGGTCACTCGGGGTGGTGTGAGACCCTTCAGGCCATGCCAGTAAATGGAAAACAATTCTGCAGACCCACAGTCAGTCCCTTCAAAGTGTGTCATTTCTTTCTTTCTCTGTTTCTTTCTTTTTTGTTCTATCCTAGGATATCAACTGATCAGGTACAGAATCCAGGTAAACTGATTGAGTCCTTTTAAGAATAGGACTGATGCCAGTTTGCAAAGAACTCACTGTCAAGTCAAAGGTCTGCCCTAGCCAACATCCTCCCTTCTCCCTCTTTGTCACTAGGACCTCTGTTTTGTCATTTGCAGAATGGTGGCTGTCAGACTAACCAATATCAGAGTACCTTTCTGGTGTCTTGGAGATTCTGAGATCCTTCTGGGTCCTATTTGATCCTAAAAGTTTATGTACTTGAATGTCTCATTAAAAGAATCATGGAGCAGATCCATTAATTAATGTCTAAGTACACCCCAGAGAGCCAAAGGCTGGCTTCCTCCAGGAGTACCTTTACTGAATACACAATGAGGGGGAAAAAGCTCGAATCACAGAAGGAAAAATTCAGGTTATATAAAATTGAAAAGAAAATTCCACAAATCACAAGAATAGTTAAATAATCTTGTGTCATTCTTTAGGAAAGAGACATTCAACAGACAGGAAGAAGTACGGGGGTGGATGCTCTAAGTTGGCAGGGAATTAGAGGCTGGGTTGTTCCGTATTTACAATGGGATGATAATCAGTGTGCAGTAGACCCGATGATGCATTTTCATTGATAACCCACTGATGTATTTATAAATGAACAAGTGTGTATGGTTATTTCTAATACCAAAAGGCTTCATATCCTTTCTCCCCCACCCTCAGCTTAAATATAAATATTTTGTCTACCTGTTACCAGTTGTGTCAAATCCCTCAATTAAATCTTAAGGTGTATGTTAACTTAGCCTCACAGATAACACCTCTGCTTTGTGAGCAGAAATCTGATACATGGAACTCAAACTTCAAAACACAATTTAGGGAGTAATTAAAATCACTGCAAAGAAATCTATCTGCACCAGGCCAGAGTTCACCACAGGGTTCCCTTCTGTAGACCAAGGTAAATGTTTATAGAGTGCTGAGCTGGGAGGAGAAGGGGAATGGAGGGGGCAGCCCCATCTCCCTCTCACTCTCCACCCTTACTCCCACCTCATCCCTCCCACCCCCACCCCTGCCCATTATGAAGAGTCCCCAGCATTGAAAATAGCATGTCTCAGGATGGAATGCACTTAATTGGCAAAGAGGTCAGACCCAGTCGCATCATTTCCCTACACAGTGGAACTCTGTCCTTACTATAAACATGTTATATGTAGATTGTTTTTTAAAAGTGGCAAATACGTAAAAGTTTAAAAAAAAAAAACAAATATTACCAAGGGTTCTATTACTTAGACATAGCCATCGTATTTCTTTCCAGAATTTTTTTTCTGTGCTTTTCCATTCAGAGATAGACACAGATGTAGTTACAAACATTTCCATTGTCAAACAAAGAAGGGTAGGCATTTTACATGGTGCTTCCTTTTTGATCCTATGTCATGATGATTTCCCACATTATTAAATATTATTTTCAAAAATGTTTTCATGTTTTGCAAATATTCTATATCTTACCTCTCAAAAGGTTATAAGTTTGATTAGCTGTTTTCCCTTTTGCTGAAAGTTTATCATTAAGGTTTCACTATTTTAAATAACATGGTCACAAGCATCCTTGTTTAGCCCTGAAAGGTAGTGAAATGTAATGTTAAGACCACACACACACCCTAGAATCAGACTGCTTGAATTTGAATCCCAGCCCTACCACTGGCTGTGTGCTTTTAGGCAAATTACTTAACCTCTCTGCACCTCAATTTTCCCACCTGTAAAATGGGAATGTAATCATAGCCACTGAAATGAGTTACTTCCCTTCTATATGTGCTTAGAATCCACTGTTTTTTTCAACCTTTTTTATCTCCAAGAACAATCGAACCTATGTTTAAACTTCTGTGGCACACTTAAATTATGTTGATCAAAAAAAAAAAGAGTAAAAAAAAGTAGTGCCTATGGCTCAGTGGGTAGGGGCCAGCCCCATATACTGAGGGTGGCGGGTTTGAACCCGGCCCCACCCAAACTGCAACAAAAAATAGCTGGGCATCATGGCGGGCACCTATAGTCCCAGCTACTCAGAGGCAAGAGAATCACTTAAGCCCAGGCGTTGTAGGTTGCTGTGAGCTGTGACACCACAGCACTCTACTGAGGGTGACAAGATGAGATTCTGTCTCAAAAAAAAAAAAAAAAAAAGAATATACTTTCCATTCATTGAACTTCTTTGGATAATAATTTAATTAATAACCTTTAAAAATCTTTGCAGCACACCTAAGATCTTCTCGTGGCACACCAGTTGAAAATCATTGGCTTGGACCCTTAAGACAATACCTGATGATGCATTGTAAGAGCTACTCAATTGCTGTTGTTGCTATTACACTGACGTGAGCGTGCTCAGTTCTCCTCTAGCCACGCGCCCGCGCCCGTGCTGGTGTTGCAGTCTGAGTGTTGGTCACTGCTGATCCCCTGCACTGGGAGTTTGTGGTGCATGTTTGTCTGGACTCCTTCTCCACCTCCATGACTCTGTCATCCTCTCAGTGCTTAGGAGCTTCAGACCACAAAACACTACCACTGAAGACAGAAATCCACAATCCCCTATTTTTTGCTTCCCTCTCCCCATCCTGTCTCTCACATCCATGTCCTCACCCCGGCACACACCCCTTTCTCCCATACAACCTGAGATGAACCCCGAATCCCAAGTAGATTCAGAGGAAATGAGCCAATCTAAAAACTCGTCTTTAATGTTTAGGTATAATGTCCAAAGCAGGGTTTTTTCTTTCTTTCTTTTTCTGTCTTTCTTTTGGTTTCTTTGGGACTGTGATTTATGTTTCAAGCTACATTCTATTTTGGGGACACTATCCTTCTTTTACTGGAGGGATTGGAGGGATAAGAGGAAAAGTGTACTGAACATGCATATATACAGGAAACTGGGAGCTCTCTCTCCCTCTCTCTTCCCTCACCCCACCTCCTTTTATTCTTAGAGCTACGGTTTGGCAAACACCTCACCTCAGAATTTCTGACATTAATGAGGTAGCAAGAAATGGAGAATTGCCTGCTGAGAGACAAACTTCAGGAACATTGTTCAGAGCATCTTGCTTAGCAGAACTGATAAGATTAAACTAGTCATAAGCCAGTAAACAAACCACATGGCAAAGACCAGAAATTTTTTATGGTTTTGAGCCAAGAAATACAACTTTGATGCTCTGTGTGTTGGACAAATTGAGTTATGTAGAAGAGGAGTAGGTCGGAAAACAAACCAAGAGGCAGTTTTTTCATCTGAAAATCTCCAGCCTGGGGTTAGCTTTTATAATCTTGTGAACAAAATTCACAGGAGACTCCTACGATATTTCTTGCCGAAATCACTTTTACCCTATTTCACTCTCTCTTCTTCCTTCTTTTGCCTTCCACTGAGTTCCCCACATTCTTCTTTAGGCCTAAAGCTAAATTCCTAGCTGGCCTTAATCCAGACAGACATTTTTTATGGGGTAATTCTATGCTCTGGACACTCATTCCTGTCTATTGTCCATCATTCTAAATAATAGGACATAATGAGTCATCAAGACTACCAATTTTGTGTTTGTTTGCTGGCTGATAAGGAAAGTCATGTTCCCTCATAAAAATAGATTATGTGGATATTTGTGGAGCAGCACAAGGTCCATATTCAAGTATGGATTCTGCTAACAGTGTTGTTAAAAGAACCCATCAAGCCTTCGCTTACTCATCCATAAAATAAGAATCCTGCGATCCTTGCTTACTGCAAAGGACCATTCCATAGTTAAAAGAGATAATGCTTGTATAAAGCACCTTATAAACTGAAAGGAGGTCTTCTATAGAACACACTAAATGTTTAAAACCCAACTAAGTCTTCTGGTGTTAACTAGCCCTGCAAAATAATTTATATCATATTTTGCTCCTGATCAGATGATAAGCCCGTCACTTGCCCATTCTTAGTCTTACCTGCCTGGTTCTGTGAGTTGGTCTCTGAAATTGTTGCTACTTGTGTCTTTTCATATAGTTTTTATTGCTGCTTCTGACCAAGTTACAAAATATTAACTAAAAACCAGTTAGGTCTGTATTAGCTCTCAATGTCAAATTTGCTGGTTGACTAGCTTCAGAGGGCACTGTATCTACAAAACAAGAAAAAAAATTAGAAGAAAATTTGCCTAGATGCTGGATTTTAACTCTATTCAACATCTCTTTGCCAGAGTAGAAAATAATTTTAGAAACTGTAGCTCTTCCTAAACAATTAAAGCCTTGGAAGTTTGCTTTTTTTGTATGTATAACTATACATTTGCATTTACAAACTTTTATATACAAATAAAGAACACTCAATGACAATGGTTAAAACTAAGAAAAACCTGATTTATTTAAGGGGATCAATTTCTTTTCTCTGAATTTCAATTCTTTTTGCCAAGCATTGCTATATACTGAGAAGATAATATCATTTTCATTTTGCCCACAGAAAAAGTCTGTGCTATTGAGTTTCAAAATATCTCTTAGAACTTAAATTCTAAGTTGTTTGTTCATATTTGGATACCTTTTTAAGTCTTCATATTTAAAATCTTTGTATTTTCTACCCTTATATTTAAAAGACATAGTATACAAGCAAAACATAGCTGTTTTTCTCAACTAGTCTAAAATCTTAGCCTTTTACTTGAGGGCATTAATCCCATTTACATTTAATATAATAATTACTTGTTTGAGTTCAGATACACCATAATACTGTTTGTTTGGGGTTTTTTTTGTTTTTTTGTTGTTTTTTTTTGGAGACAGACTCTCAAGCTGTCACCCTGGGTAGAATACTGTGGCATCACAGCTCACAGCAACCTCAAACTCTTGAGCTTAAATGATTCTCTTGCCTCAGCCTCCCAAGTAGCTGGGACTACAGACGCCCACCACAATGCCTGGCTATTTTTTGGTTGTTGTTGTCATTGTTGTTTGGCAGCCCTGGGCTGGATTTGAACCCGCCAGTTCCGGTATATGTGGCTGGCCCTAGCCGCTGAGCTAAAGGAACCAAGCCTATACTGTTTATTTTCTATTATAACTTCAACTATTTCATTTATACTCCTTTTTCTCTTCTTTCTTGCGTTTTTTAATCAATTGAATTTTTAAACTTATTTCAGATCTCATTAACAGATAATGAACATTCATATGAATAGACAAAAATCACAAAATAATGAACAATCATTGTAATAAAATCCACCAAGAAAAACAAACAGAACAATGAGAGAAAGTGAGGTAAACAAGAGAAGAGGAAAAAAGATATTGAGAAATTGCCTACAGTTAGTAGTAGTTATTCAGAGAGCTCTGAGAATGTAGTGCATCCATTAAACAAGATTAAAATGCCTTACAATGAATCTTAGAAGTTAAACATACTGTTACTATAATTTTAAAAATTTTAAGAGTTAGAATATTACATTTAAAAATCTTCTCAAGATATATATATCATAAATTCATAGGAAGGTTGCATAGCAATACAAATGTGCTTAATGCCATAGAACTATAGACTAAACATAACAGAGATGATAAATTTTATGTTGTATATATTTTACCAAAATAAAAATTAGACAAAAGAGAGAAGATATACAGGATTAATTAAGAATGCAGAAATTAACAAATAAATAATGGATGCACTTTAATTACCGATAAGATGCCAAACTAGCAAGGATCCTTGTCTGTCTCTCTCCAAATCAACTATGAAGAAAACTCCAGAAGTTAAAAGGAAGCATGGCTCTCAGGAAACTCAAACAAACAAACAAAGGAAACTCTAAAGAAAACTCTGGGGAGAAACACAGCCTACCTACAGCTGGTGTGTGTGGTACAGAGGAATTAGTGGGTATAAACCTGAGTGGAGAGTTGAGGATAGCAGCTGGGAGAGACTAATTTTCAGAAGGTCTTTTCCATTCTCTTCTCACCTGGGACAATAATTGGATGCCTTGTGGCCAAAAAAGGTAAAAGCCTTGCTGGTAATATGCTGATGAAAAAGAGGTGATGCCTTACTCTCTAACCTCGAACACTCATCATTACATCTCTTTCTGATCTGAACCTTCAACAATGGTAAACTGTAAAATCATTTAATGAATGATTAAAAGTAAATAAAGGAACAGAGGATTGACTTGGTGGAGTAGAAGCAGATGGAGGTCGTTGATAATAGGTTCATAGTGTCAATGTTTTTCGAAGCTGTTTCTCATGACCTTTACCCCGCCTTTTCTTTCCCTTTGTTTTTTGTTTGTTTGTTTGTTTGTTTGTTTTTAGTATTTCTTTTTTTCCAGAGAGAGGGTCTTTTGTTTTCTTTTTATTGTATGGGAATCATTGAGGATACAAAAAACCAGGTTACACTGCTTACATTTGTTAAGTAAAGTTCCTCTTATATTGTGTCCCACCCCCAAGAGGTGTGTCACACACCATGACCTCTCACCCCTGTTCCTCCTTATCTCTCTCTGTTCCCCCATTCCCCCAACCCACACCATGTACTAGCATCAATTGTCATCATATCAGAATTCAGTACATTGGATTCTTGCTTCTCCATTCCTGTGGTGCTTTACTAAAAAGAATGTATTTCAACTCCATCCAGGTTAATGCAAAAGATGTAAAGTTTCCATATTTTTTAGTGGCTGAAAGTATTTCATGGTATATATGCATCACAGCTTGTTAATCCGTTCCAGTATTGGTGGGCATTTAATTCCACAATTTGGCAAATGTGGGATTAACTTAAATGCCCACCTGGCACCCACATATACCAGGTGCAAATGTCCTTAAGAAAAAAATGATTCTTTTTCTTCTGGGTAGATGCCCAGTAGTGGGATTGCAGGATCAAATGGAAGGTTTAGTTTGAGTTCTCTGAGGATTCTCCATACTTCCTTCCAAAAAGGTTGTAGTTCCACCAGCAGTATAAAAGTGTTCCCTTCTCTCCACATCCATGCCAGCATCTGCAGCTTTCGGACTTTGTGATGTGGGCCATTCTCATTGGGGTTGGGTGATATCTTAGGGTAGTTTTGATTTGCATTGCTCTCATAATTAGAGACAAGGAGCATTTTTTCATCCATTTGTTAGCCATTTGTCTGTCTTCTATAGAGAAGGTTCTATTCATCTCACTTGCCTATTGACATAAGGGATTGTTGGCTCTTTGTTGCTTAATTTGAGTTCTCTACAAATCCTAGTTGTCAAGGTTTTGTCTGATTCATAATATGCAAATATCTTTTCCCATTCTTATGGTTGTCTATTTGCTTTGGTTGTTGTCTCCTTGGCTGTTCTGAAGCTATTCATTTTAATGAAGTCCCATTTGTTTATTTTTGTTGTTGTTGCAATTGCCATGGAAGTCTTGTTCATAAAATCTTTCCTCAGGCTGATATCTTCCAGTGTTTTCCCCATACTTTCTTTGAGGATTTTTATCATTTCATGCCTTAGATTTAGATCTTTTATCTGTTGAATCTATTTCAGTGAGTGGAGAAAGGTGCAGGTCCAGTTTCATTCTTTTAATGAATGTAGTTATCCAGTTTTCCCAGCACCATTTAATAAATAGGGATTCTTTCCCCCAGTATATGTTCTTGTTTAGTTTATCCAAGATCAGGTGGCCATAGATATTATTTTTATCTCTTAGTTTTCTATTCCGTTCCAGATATCCATATCTGTATTATGTGCCAATACCATGGTGCTTTGGCTGATGCCTCTGCCTTGCTTTTATTACTAAGAACTGCCTTAGCTAAATGGATTTTTTTTCTGGTTCCACAAAAAACTAAGGATCGTTTTTTCTAAATCTTGAAAGTATGATGTTGGTTCATGGGCATGAACATACCAATAATGTAAAAATAAACACAATAAAATACTTCAAGAGCTAAAGTAAGATATAGATAAAATGAATAAGGAATGTAATTGCAGGAACTAAGTGAAAATACCAAGCATAAAAAATACAAAAGGCAAAATAAAAAATTCAATAGATGGAATAAATAAGAGAATGGATAAAACTTTGAAATTAATTATACATTGCATCATAACATTGAAAACTCAGAAAGTAAAATAAGAACAGAAATGCAAAATATAAAGGGAAAGCTAAAAGATATGGAGGTTGTAAGTAAAAGTACCAATGTACTGGTAATTAGAATGCCAACAATAAAAGCAATAAATAAGGGGGAAACAAAGAAATAATTCTGATAAAGTTTTCAGAATTAATGAAAGATGAAAAATTAGTTTTAAAAGGCATATATCATGACTGAATACATTATAATAAAATCTAAGAATATCAAAGATAAAAAAAAAACTTTTCAAAATGTTTCCAAGAGTAAGAAAAATAATTTACACAGTAAAAAGAATAAAATTTGTATTATATTTTGTGGCAGTAACATAGATGCAAGAAGTAGACGATTATTCTTAAGGAAAAAAACTTAGAAATTTCAATTTTATATTTGGGGTATTATCATTTAAATACAAGGATCTAAAAATAATAGTGTCAGGCACAGGGCTTCAGAAAATTTTTTATATAAATTCTCCTTTGAAAAAAATTACTAAAGAAAATATGCAAATAAAAATAAAAAGATGAATCAGTAGGATCTGTAAGAGCTTTAGGAATTAAAGGTAACTAAATATTTTGTCTAAATGAAAAGGGTGGTGGGTTCAAATCTGACCCCGGCCAAACTGCAACAACAACAAAAAAGTAAATAAATAAAAACAAAAATAGCCAGTGTTGTGGTGGGTGCCTGTAGTCCCAGCTACTCAGGAGGCTGAGGCAAGAGAACCGCTTAAGCCCAAGAGCAGGGGGTTGCTGTGAGCTGTAATGCCACAGCACTCTACTGAGGGCAACAAAGTGAGACACTGTCTATTAAAAAAAAAAAGAAAAAAAGGAAGAAAAAATTATATATGAGAAAGAGACATAGAAAGAGAGAGGAATTATATCCATAACAATCAAAACTAAAATTTTAGACAAATTATTATAAAGAGGTGAGGGTAGGGACAGAGTTTTCCCAAGGTAGATGAGACACTCCAAGCTACTTGCATTGTTAGGCATAAATAAAGATATAGATAAGCTTAGGAAATCTATAGAAAAAATAAACATGAAAATTGATCTTGAGTTGAGAATAATCAGGTTTTTTCTTTGTTTGTTTTTTTGTTTTGTTTTGTTTTGTTTTGGTAGAGACTGAGTCTCACTTTATAGCCCTCAGTAGAGCGCTTACACAGTAGAGTGCTCAGTAGAGTGACATCACTGCTCACAGCAACCTCCAACTCCTGGGCTTAGGTGATTCTCCTACCTCAGCCTCCCGAGTAGCTGGAACTACAGGTGCCCGCCACAATGCCCAGCTATTTTTTGATGCAGTTTGGCCAAGGTCTCGTTCCAACCCGCCACCCTTGGTATATGGGACAGGTGCCCTACCCACTGAGCCACAGGCACTGCCCCAAAGAAATAATTTCTTAAATGAAAACATACTTGAATTTAATTATGCCTTTCTCTCCTGTGGGGGTGTACTTGTTGGCTTCTATTGGTTTCATATTAGTATTGAGCACATTGGATATTAGCTTTTCCATTCTGGTGATACTTTACTAAGGAAAATGTTCTTCACTTCCATGTAGGTTCATACAAAAAATGCAAAGTCCTCATTATTTTTTGTGGTTGAATAGTATTAAACACATTCTTCCACGTGTCTGATTGGTATCTGGAAACCTCTGAGAAGGCAGACTTTCAGGAGAGAACCCCTAGATTCCCAAGTTGTCATGACAGAAGAGCTGGCAAAAAAAAAAAAAAAAACCCACTCCTCTGCGTCCAAAATATAAGCAAGCAATAAAGCTTTGTTGTGTTAAACCCCTGATATTCAAGGGGTTATATGTTACTATAGTATAGCCTGTCCTCTACTGACCAATTAAATGGATAATGGGAGTAGGAAATGTTTATTAAATGCTTTGATATTAAATGCTTGGGTATTGGGCCAAATACTAAGGGGATTGATAAGCTCTCACCTGAAGGGCACCATGTAAGGATGTATAGCACATGCCCTGAATGAAGGGCTCAACTACAACTTGGACTTTCTGTAACAAATTCAAACAATGTAACCTTATCATTTGTACCCTCATATGGATATGAAATTTAAAAAAATAAAATGAAAGCACAATAAATGAAAAGTGGGAAATTAAATGGCAGAAATATGGTTTGTTGTAATTGTTGTAATAACTGAGTAAAAAAAGGAGATCCTTATACTGGCTAAAATTAAGCAAATTCTAACAATTTATAGCTATAGGAGACATGGTTCAAACAAAAGGACATAACAATGATGAGAATAAAAGAATGGAAAAGATACTCCAACCACAAACAAACCAAAGTAAATGGAGTGACAAGCGGTATTTCATGTGTGGCAACAGCATCATAAAGAACAATGTTACTCTTAGTAAAGAAACACTAGATCACGATAACACACAAATATTAACATATGTGTACCTAAGAACATAATGCCAACATGTCAGAGTAACAGAGTAACAATAGTCTAAATTATCATTGGAGATTTTAACTTTTTTTTTTTTAGAAACTGATGACTTCAACAGACAAAAAATAAGCAGATACATAGGAGACCTGAAAAATGCAAATAACAATCTTGAACTTTTATTTATCCATCCATTTATCCACATATATATACAAATATATATTCAAATTATGTTATCTGTACTACATATACATGTATAAAATAATTCCCAATAACAAAGAAATATGCATATTTATATTACATATGGGTATTTACAAAAATATACCATGTACTAAAACAAAAGAACACCCGATATTATACCAAAGAACACCAATCTTGAATAACTTTAAAAATTGCTATATATATCCCATGAGTGTATAACATATTACTAAAAAAAAAAAAAAAAATTATAAGCTGTTTTGGTCAGAAGAAACTAGGCTATGTTAAGATAACAGGCACTTACCAAACATCAAGACGCCTGAAGCAACAAAGGTTTGATTTTTGCTCATCTTACAACATACCCATCATGGACTGGCAAAGGTCTTTTCTCTGAGTCATCCTCGTCCAGGAAGCCAGGGTGAAGGAGGTTTCATCACTTTGATTCCTCAATTGCTATGGTAGGGTACAAAGTTTGAGGTGATACATACTCTTAAAACTTCTGCCCACAAGTGATGTCTGCTTACAAAGCAAATCACAGGGCTACATCTAACTTCAAAGGATTCAAAGAGGTGCAGTTCTACCATGAACTTAGAAGGGAAAGAACGGGAAACGTTGGATGAAAAGCAGTAATTATTACCACATTATAGAAATCATATTTAGAATTTAGAACATTTAGAAGTGATCAACACTGGAAAAGTGTAAAATGTGTGAAACACAGATAAAGCGTTGAACAGCAAATTTATAGCTTTAAAAACAATGAGTGTGAAAATTTTTAAATTGGAAACAAATTAATTAGGTATTCAACACAAATAAACACAAGGGAAGGATTTAAGAAAAATATGAAAAGGAATAGAATGGATTAGTGAAAGAATGGAAAAAAGGCAATAGAATAAACTAGTAAAAATAAGCAGGTTCTTTGGCGGAATTAATAAAATAGACCTCTATCAAAACAAATAGGAATGCTTTAAAAAGACTTTTTAAAAAGAGGATAAAAAGTATAGACCCATTGGACATTAAACTAATCTTTAGAAGTATCATGCATATGTGCTAATAAATTTCTAGGTAAAAAATTGAGAACAGAAAAATGAAAATTATGTATAGTCTAATATTATTATGAACAATTAAATGACAAAGCCCTCTTTTCCAAAAAAAGAAAGAAAGAAAGAAAATTAGACTCAGACATCTTTCTTTCCTTTTTTCTGTTTGTTTGTTTTTCTTTTAGATATAGGGTGTTGCTCTGTCAGCCAGAGGAATGGGTGTCCTGATCACAACTCACTGCCTCCTAAGTAGCTAGCACTACAAGTGCACACCACCATGCACAGATAATTTTCTTTTAACTTTATGTTGTAGAGACATGGTCTCACTATGTTACCCAGCCTAATCTCAAAGTTCTGGCTCAAGTGATCCTCTTGCCTTGGCCTTTCAAAGAGCTGGGATTATAAATGTGAGCCATGGTGACTTGCAGATCCAGACATCTTTACACATGAGTTCTAACCAACTTTCAATGAACAATTTATCTTGTCTTATTTTCTAGAAAAAGCAAAAGTTATGCAGCTCATATTATGAAGTAATTCTTGGCATCAACACTGAATGAAGAAAATAAGGAAGGAAAACTGTATCCCATTTCACTTTAACATAGACACAAGAATAGTAAATAAAGTATTACCTAACAAAATCCCCAAATCCAGTGGGTCACATTTTTATTTTTACTTTTTATTTATTTTCAGTTTTATGTATGTGATATTTTGATACAAGCACACACTATATGATGATCAAATCAAGTAATTGGGATAGCCATCACCTCAAACCATTTATCATTTCTTTGTGTATATTGTTTACAATACATCAGGATTAAGTAAAATTTACCTTATGTAGGCAAGGATGATTTAGTGACAAAAAGTAATCACTCAATACAATTTACCATATTAATAGATTGAGAAGAAAATTAATATATTACATCAATTGGTTCAGGAAAAGTATGAAATAAACTTTAGACTATATTTATGATTTAAAAAATCAATAAGGTAGGAATAGAAACTTGCCTAAACTTGTAAAGGTTGTATCATAAAAATATAGAAAAAATGTTATACAAAAATTTTAGACACATGTGATAAGGAAGAAGAGTATCATTACTACCTGTATAATTTAACCTGCTGGTTAAATATCTAATGTTATCATTGGAAAATTCTATAATGAAATGAAAGAAAAAAGGTGTCAATACTGGAAGGGAAAAGATGTCACCGTCATTAGTTACAGTCATTATTTTCAGGGGGGTCAACTTCGTGGGCATGCCACTTTACAGTCACACTCAGAAGAGCCCCATGCTTGGTTTCATTCTCTGCTGTTGCAACTCTGTAATTCTTAATTTTATATTTCAATTTGTGTTTTTTAAGTGACGTCTGAAGGAACAATTAGGTATGTGCAGGAGACAAAGAAGAAACAGGCACTGTGCTACCTGCTGTCCCTTGCCACCCATTTGTGTGTGGTTGTCACGATGCCTCCTGAGTGCAGTTTTTAGGTGGCCCGTGATGTGTAGGAGCCGAGCAATACACAAAGCAAGTAATAGGTAAGCTGTGACAGCTATGACTCAGTGGGATCTCAACAGTCCAGAAAGAACATGCTTTTGGTTCAAAGCAGAACTTCCTTCAAATGCACAAAGAAGGCAGTGACATTCTAAGAAACAGAAATGACGGGGGAAATCTATCATATGCTTCCTTGCTCCTCTTTCTTCTCCATTTTAGTCAGCCACTTACATTGGCGATTATGACATAGAAGAAAAGGGAAAGACGGAGTAATCCACAATTCCTTTCCCTTTGAATCCTTCCTTACCCATCAGTAAGCAGAAGATAAAGAGTGTTGGTAGAGTATCGAGCCCATTTCAGAAAGTGGAGTACAAAGACAGAGTTCATTTTGTGCAACATTCTAAAAGTCCATTGTTTAGTTTGAGGTTTCCTAGTAGATATACTTTATCATACTGAAGATAAAAGGATAAATGTTTTCTATTATCTTATTAGGCAAGTATTAGAGTCTCTATTAATATTATTGTGTAGTTGTTTCTCTTTTATTCTTTTTTTTTTTTTTTTTCTTGAGACAGAGTCTCATTCTGTCGCCCTTTGTAGAGTGCTGTGGCATCATAGTTTACAGCTAGTTCTCAAACTCTTGGGCTCAAGTGATTCTCTTGCCTTAGTCTCCCAAGTAGCTGGGATTACAAGCACCCACCATAATGTCTGACTATTTTTAGAAACTGGATGTCAATCTGGCTCAGGCTGGTCTCAAACCTGTGAGCACAGGACAATTCACCCACCTCAGCCCCCCAGAGTGCTAGGATGACAGGCATGAGCCACCACGACTGGCCGTTTCTCTTTTATTCTGAAAATGTAAAACATTGCTCTAGTAGATTTCTTATGTTGAGCCATTATTGCATGATGTATTATTCTTTTTACATGTTGCTGGATTTTACTTGCATTTATTCATTTAGGATTTTTACATCTATGCCATGAATTATATTAATCTATAGTTTTTTATACCCTTTTTGTTCAGTTTTAGTGTCAAGGTTATGTCAATCTTGAAAAACAAGTTGAAAATATTCCAAATTAGTTTGTGCTCTGAAAGAATTCAAATAACATAGAAATTACACATTTCTTGAAGTTTGTTAGAATTCTTCTTGAACTTCTCTATAGAAATAGTTCTTGCATAACCTTTTCAACTTCTTCAATGATAATTGTCTTTTCAGGTTTTATACATTTTCTAGAGTCAATTCTCTTCATATTTTTCTAGAAAGTGATTAATTTCATCTACATCCCAAGTTCAATGATATAAATATACTAAGCATTTTTTCTAATTTTAATTTTTTTTTGTATCTGTGAATTTTTTTTGTTGACTTATAATATGAACTGTGGGATTTTTAAACTTTAAATACTAAACATTATCTATTTTACTGACCTTCAAGAAAAAGGCTTCTTATTTGAAGATTGTGTTATATTTTACTCATTTCATAGTATTATATTTCATTTTTTTGCTTTTATCTTTATTAACTGCTTCACTTACTTTATACTATACATTATTGTTGCTTTTATATTTTTAATTGAACACCTAATTATTTTATTTTTCCGTCTTTCTTATTAGCTAAAAAATGCATTTAAAGTAATAAATAGTCTAAAGTACTGATTTACATTTGAGAACTATCATACATTTTATATGCGGTAATTTTATTCGAACTTGTTTCTGAATGATCTGTAACTCTAATATCATGTCTTCCTTTTTTACTTTCTATTTTTTTATTTCTAATTAATACCATTTAGTTACATTGTTTGCATTTGTAAAGTAAGTCTAAGTTGTAGTTGTGCCCAGTCAGGAAGCACACCATACACCCATACATTGCTCCTGCTGGGGGCAAAACTACCCACCCTTCTCCCCCACTTCCTTCTTCTTGGATTTAATTGAATTTTTCTCTCATGTGAGTATGCTGCTGTTAATCTACAAATTTCAAGTTAGTATTGAGTACACAAAATGCTTGTTTTTCCATACTTGTGATTCTTAGTTAGGAGAGTAATTCTCCAAATCCGTCCAAGTTGTAACAAAGGATACAAAATCTTCATCTTTTTATGGCTGAATAAATCCATGGTATACATATGCCACAGTTTATTAACCCACCTCCTGTGTTGAAGGGCTCTTGGCTTGCTTCCACATCTTTGAAATTGTAAATTGGGCTGCTATAAACATTTGATTGCCTATGTCCTTAGACTTTTTTTTTTTTTTTTTTTTTTTTTTTTGAGACAAGAGTCTCACTATGGTGCCCCTTGGTAGAGTGTCGTGGCATCACAGCAAGCTCAAACTCTTGAGCATTTCTCTCACCTCAGCCTCCCAAATAGCTGGGACTACTGGCACCCGCCACAACACTGGCCCAAGCCAGGTTTGAACCCACCAGCCTTGGTATGTGGCTAGCGTCCTACCCACTGAGCTACAGGTGCCACTGACATTTTTTCTTTTGGGTAGATACCTAGTAATGGGATGGCAGGATCAGATGGATAGTTTCCTTTTAACTCTTGGAGGACTCTCCATACTTCTTTCCACAAAGGCTGTACTAGTTTTCAGTCCTACAAACAGTGAAGGAGTGTTCCCTTCTCTTTGCAACCATGCCAGCATTGTTGCTTTGGGATGTTATGATGTGGACCATTCTGACTGGGTTTAGGTGACGTATCAAAGTGATTTTGATTTTCTTTTCTATAATAATTAGAGAAATGAGGATTTTTTATAAGTTTGTTAGCCATTCATCTTTCTTCATGAGAAAAGATCCTGTTCATGTCTCTTGCCCCATTTTTAATGGGGTGGTTTGCCCTTTTTTTTGTTGATTTGCTTAAGTTCTTGTACATTCTTATTAGCCCTTTGTCAGATAATCCTAATTTTACTTAGAAGAGCATTTTATAAACATCTAGATGGATATCACATTTGGCCATCATTTCTTTTCCATATCTTGTTTTATTGCATCATAGCCAGAGAATATTCAACTATTGATTTGTATGTATAGAATTTATTTATTTTCTTCGTAGATAATATAGGGCTAATTCTTAAAAGGCATTTTATGTCTGTTATAGAAAAAAATGTGTTTTTGCTATTTCTTGCTTAACAAGTTTTATGTATATATATTTAACCAATGTTGTTCATTCAATTTTTAAATGTATATCCATTGCTCTATTACATCTATTGATTTCTGAAAGACAGTGTTAAAGCAACTTATCTTCACAGTATTTCTAGATGTATTTCTGGATTTCCAACAGTTTTTGTTTTATCTATTTGGATTCTATTATAGTGAATGCTCTTGACTCAGGGCCTTTGCATTCTGCATATATTATATTTTGCCCAGGAGGACTTTCCTGCCCATCTCTATCTCCTACAGACATACACCTTCCTCTATTCCTTGAGGACACCTCCTCAGAAAGCCATTCCTTACTATTCTACCAAAATAAAAGCCCCAAACATTTTCACTCTCCTTGACCTGCTTTATTATGATTCATAACTGTAACTACTGCCAATTATTTTTATATGTCCATAAGTTTATATATTGTCTTTAACTGGAATCAATCTCCTTGAAGTCAGGGAAAAGTGTGTCTAGATCAGCATTATGGTTCCAGTGCTTTAAAATGCCTGCTGCATTGTAGATGTTCAACAAATAGAAATAAATAACACCAAATAAGTGAATGAGTATCCTTTTTCTTCCCATAAAATTTCTATTTAACTCATTGAATGATTTTTGAGTTTTACTCTGCCTACTATTAATAATTTTAACATTTCTGTAGTGTGTCCTTTTTATCCATTTTCAAATTTTTAGTAACATTTTGTTTTAGGTGTTAGAACTATTTGTTTAGCAAATAGTTCTTTTTTGCATCTTTACTCAGTTAGAACTCCGTTTCAACATGAGAAAATGAATCCACTCACAATTATTATGGTTACTGATATGTTTGGAATTACTGCTGTCATTTAAGGTTGTTTATTACTTACTATTTTTCCCACCATTTTTAATGCCACCAAAATAGCCAACATTTTATAATGTTCCTAGCCATATTCCAAGAACTTTTGGTTTCTATCTTATTTAAAGTTCAAAATAACCTATGATTTATGTAGCAAGTGAAGAAACTGAGGCTCACCAAGGTTCAGTAACTTTCTCAATGTCTCATAAGTACTGAATTAGCAAATGAGGACTCTGATGTTAGTAATTTCTGTCTAGAGGTCATGGCTTTGACCTCTGGGTTATGCTGCTCGTCTTTTCAGAATCAATCTCTCTCTTTCTCTCTCTCTCATTCTCTCTCAAATTATTTGAATATTGCATATGCTTTTTTATATATCTAATGGTAATATGTGACTGTTAATTGACTATATTTCAACATACCCTCAAACAAATGTAATTATTCAGCATCTACTATCCCTCCCTCCCCAAAAATACAAGATTCCCAACATGCTTCTTCCCCTTCTATTCCTATGCCTAAAGTTTTGTTGAAATAATCTGAAATTATTTTACAGGTTACCATATTGTTATTACTTTTATTTTGGATTAGGCTTCTTCAAATTGTTCGCCAACAATTTTTGCCTTATATTTTAAAAAATTTTTTACACTTATTTTATATATAACTAATATGCATTTTATTTATGTCCATTCTGTTACTTAGCTCCTTTTCTTTAATTTTTGAGTATCAGTAGCCAGACCATTAATGTTTTTATTTTCGAAATTTCTTTCGTACTCTTTGACTTATTTTTTTAATCCTTGCATTCTGTTCTTGTTTGGGCTGACACAGCCTTCTAAATTTGGAAATCTAATGTAGTTTGCTTTTCTGTGCAGCATTTTTACTTCTTCCCATACCAGTTATCTTTTTTCATTGTGTCCTTCTGACATGCATTTGATTATTCTCAAATAATTTTTCACTGTCTATTCAAATTTTTTTTAGCTTTTTTATTAAGTCTTTTGTACATAGATCATAAATACATTTATGCCCATTTCAGTGTGTTGATTATTTGTACAAATTGGAGTGCTTACATCATACTAATCAGCATAGCTTTCATCTCATTTACCCAATTATAGCATTAGGA
>CAUYPK010151157.1:0-13349 GCA_963574355.1 Loris lydekkerianus | reverse complement strand
TAGATAAATGTAAAAGACTTATCAACCCATCACAATGAGTAGATTTCATTTGGGTGCTGAGTCAAACACAAAAAGCCATGAAAATAGTATGGCATGTATAAGATCATTGCATGTTTGAACACTCATTGGCTACTTAGAGTTTTAAGGAACTATCATTGCTATTTTTAAGTTTATAATGCTGCTTTTAGAAAAATGATTTATGTTTGATAAATCACTAATATACTTATAGAAGGAGTGATATAATGCCTGAGATTTGCTTCAAAATAACCTAGGAGTAGGGAAAGTAGAGGGGCAGTACACTATTCTGTATACTTTTAAATATGTTTAAAATTCTCAATCTAAAAAAAAGGGGGGACACACAGAGTATAAACTACCAATCCGAAATGATGAGCTCACTAATTCCCAACCTCCCTAAAAAATATGGGCACTCTTCTATGTCTTAGGTGTTTTACTCCCCATAAAGAACTTCATCTCAGCAATCATTCATTGTTTTTCCTTTTATCCCCAGTCACAGGCATACTTCTCTACATTTTAACAAAACAATTCAAGAATATTATCTGCATAGATATGGCTAACAGTAACAAATAGGCTATCTTTCATTCTTTTGCTTCTCTGTCCTCCAGGACGCCTAGCAAGCTGATGGGCAGGTATCTCTCCGCTATCCCGTAAGTATGCCCTTTCTCTCAAAGCTCTTCACTCCTGACAAGAGCTAGCATAAGAACATGACTAAGTGTAAGACCACAAGGGTTTAAGGGTTACTATGGGAAGAATAGGAATCAGGAGAATAGCATTAGAAAAACAAACTTTAGAATAATCACATCAAGTATCACATTACAATGGTCTTTATTGATATGCTGCTATTGACAGAAGTACGTGGGATACAGCATCACTGTTCATTCAGAACTATATTGGTTCTTTGTATTCCATTCAACTACCCAAATTCTATGCCTTTCTGCCTTTACTTGGCAGACATTTCTGACTTCCCCCAGTTTCTTTCTCTTGGGACACCTTCTAAGCAGGAATTAAATCAGGGAAGGATCCTCTATATAAGCCCCTACCTGTGTCCCGACTGCTCTGAGACATGGAATCATTCTCCACATTATAGATGACAGTTCCCTGAGAATCAGAAGAGAAGTGACTGACCACAGACTCATGGTGAGAATGTTTGTAGGGATAGCTCTCCGTTGAAGAATCTGTTCGAGTGTCACTTGAGATGGAAGGCTCCCTCCCTGAGGGAAGGAGGAGACACACATACAAAAGTAAGAAAAGAAAAAACAGTGACAGAGAGAAGGAAAAAAGATGGACATAGCAGAGGTCCATGAGGCAAGAACTTCCTAAATGGAAGTGTGAGAAGGATATACCACAGAGCCATTCTTCCCAACACCCAACTTCCAAATAGCCCAGACACACATAAAATTCCTCCCACACCTGCCCCTACCTTGCTGAAGCCCTCACTTTGCCTGCCACTGTGAAAAACTGTGGGGTTTTTAGAAAACCTATGGGGGGAAAGTGGAAGAAATAAAAAAGTGAAAAATAAGATCTATTTAGATGGAGTCAGGCCAACCTATGGTACATAACTAGTTGTTCCCCTGTCTCCTAATCTTTTACCTGTACTGTTAGGAATATTCCCTTTAGAAGTTTAATTAATGTTTTATGCATTTTTAATATCTCTGAGAAATTATGGGGCTGTTATTTATACATTAGTGTGAACTAGTTCAATCAGACTGCTTTCCTCTGAACACCTAGCTGAGATAAGTACAATAGGACAAATAGGTGTTTGATTGAAGACAGAAGTAGAGCAGGTCTGGGTGGGGTATAAGAGTAGGAAGAAAAGCACCATGTACCAAGCAGCAAGAAAGTACAAAGGGGAGAGAGAAAGATTTCAAAGTGAATGATCTTCTCTTTCAAAACTAGACTAAGGGCCAGTCCTAGATCCAAAAGAGTGAAAGAACATTTCTTCTTCTTCCTTTCCAGGAATCAAGCCAAAACTATTAAGAGGTTATAATTTAAATATATTATAAGCCTCTGTAGTCTAAGCCTGAGAGTTCAGCCATCAAGCTGAAAATTGTTTCTATAGGAAAATATTAATTTTGTTCCAAACAATTGACTTAAGACGTGAATAACTGATTCATAAACATCACGACTACATTTGGAATTTTTTTTTAATCTTCTATTCCAAACAAAGTAACTACCTTTGAAGTGACTCAGTTTTTCTTATCTTAACAACTCACTTAAGTCACTGTTAAATTGTTAATAAAAAATCAGTCATCTTTACCAATATTAGAAAGCTAACTACTAAGCCTCACAAACTTAATATCTCAATCAAAACATAATTATCTCAGTTTTGAGTTGGGGCCAAGTAATTTAGACACACACTCTTAAAGGCTGAAAAAAACAAAGCCTGGCAAAAGGAAGTTAGGCTTCAGCAGAAGCCTAGGCACTTCTTTCTTACCTCTAATGGATCCTGCTTCTCCAAGCTAGGTTATTTGTTAGGCACATAATTAAAGATCAGTCCCAGCTGTCTGATCACATGGGATGGGGGAAGGAGAGATAAAGAGTTAGTCTGCTCACCTGAATCTTCACTATCATAGCACGTCCTGCTGTATGAATGGAACTCGGCTTGGGGAAGCAGGTCCTGGGTAGACACTGGGGTACCCTGGGGATCTGCATAAAGCAGCAGCAAGGGCTGATAATGCCCCTTGATGCATTTGGTCACCACGTCCTTCCATTTGGGCCCAATCTGAACCAGAAACAATGAGAAGAACATGACAATTATACTTCGTATCCATAATTGAAAACATATCTTCTTGTTCTGCTTTTCTAAGGGAAGTAAAAGATGAAAATACAAAAACTGGGAAAAGGGACAACAAAAGGGATCTTAGACCTAAACTTAACACATTTTTTATTAAATCTCTTCCCCCCAAATCCTTTTAGAAACCTTTTAAGAGAAAAGGATGAATTACTTTTATTTGTGTGAAACATCAACTCAGTTGTAAAATATACATAAAAGTTCTCAAAGGTGATATGCTAAGTGAGGGAACTTTAGCTGCCTTAGTAACCAGTTTCTTCTCACATACTTGAGATTAAAACCCTCACTAGAAATCTGCATTTCCATAATTTTCTTCTAAATATTAAAATCATTTCAATGAAGCTGCACAGCAAACAGAAGTCTCTCATAGACTGCCTCAGACTAAATGCTTTCAGTTTCAGGGTTCACACATGGCAGGACATAAAATGTCAAACTGCTTAGAATAGACAGCTGAACTGCTCGGCCTTAGCTGTGTGCTGGATACAACAACCCTGCTACCACAGTGGAAAAGACTGACAGAACAGCCAAGAAAACAATCCAACCAAATCCCTAAACTCATCCCATCTGAAACTTAAACCAGTTATGTTTCTTGGATGGTATGCTCTTAGAGTTGGACAACTAGCATGGTGATTTGTTCATAATAGATGTTCAGTATATTTTTAACTGAGTTGCCATTATTTTAATTAAAACATTTATAAGCTCTTCATCTATATGTCTTATTTAATACCTTGTAAGAGTATTTTTCAAATAAAAAACTAAAGCTCAAAGAACTTATGTAAGTTGCCCTGAACTAAAATAGCACAAAAGAGACAAAGATAAAACGAATAAAGGAATATGACGAAGACTTTACTATTAGTGGAAGACATTGCTTAAAATCCATGGATTGGTATAGATCAGTGAGTTCCAACTGGTATGCCATTAAAGGATCTCAGGTGTGCCTCAAAAAATTTTAAAGATTATTAATTAATTTATTTTCAAAAGAAGTTCAAAGCAGGCTTGGCACCCGTAGCACAGTGGATACGGCACAAGCCATGTACACTAAGGCTGGCAGGTTCAAGCCCCGCCTAGGCCAGTTAAACAACAATGACAACTGCAACAAAAAATAGCCAGACATTGCAGCAGGCCCCTGTAGACCCAGCTACTTGGGAGGCTGAGGCAAGAGAATCGCTTAAGAGTTGGAGGATACTGTGAGCTGTGACACCACAGTACTCTACCAAGGGCGACATAGTGAGACTCTGTTTCAAAAAAAAAAAAAAAAGGTTCAAAGCATAGTAAGTATATTCCTTTTTTTGCCCTTTTTTAGGATCAACATAATTTAATGGTGTCATGGAAGTTTAAGAATAAGTTCAAATGTGCCATGAAATTAAAAAGGTTGAAAAAGACTAGTGTAGATTATACAGGGTGTCCCAAAGTTCCTAATGTTGCCATACATAGGCAAAATGAGAAATTGTAGGTAAATATATCTTTACTTACAAAATAGTCACCACAAAATTTTACAAAGAGGTGGCTACTTCATACAGAGTATTAATATTTTGTAAATATTTTGTAAAATTCTGTAATGACTATTTTGTAAATAAAGGTATAATTTTCCATATTCCCTATGTATGATTTTAGAATCAATTTTTGGGACATTGTGTAGTCATACCATGTCCCCCTAGCTGCTAACCTTATCATAAGGGAGATCTCCTTATCATGGAGATAACCTAAACCGCTTTAGCCACAGAGTCTGTGGTTTAGACAGTATCAAGTTTCTGGCTTTAAGTGTAATTATAGCCCTACTTGCCCTAACACATCCAAACAATATGTTAATCTGTGATAGGGCATTTAGGGAGATAATAATCAGTAAATAATTTATAGCACCCCTGAGACAAAGTACTATTAAATGATAATTCCAAGATTTGGAATTCTGAACTTTGTGTAAACCCTCTAACCTAATTTGAGGAATTACTGTGCCTACTCAAATCAACCAATTAAAACATTTGTAAAAAAAAAATCCTTTCCTCTCTTGGGTCCTTGCTTCCAAGATGACAAAGAAAAGAAACTATAATGGTTATGCTAAAATGGGACATAGCCAAATACAGCCTATTTATTATATGAACTGCACCTGATATGCACCCCAAAACAGGACTATTAAGAAGTTTGTCATGTAAAGGGCTGGGCGGGGTGGATCATCTTGTAATCTTATAACTCTGAGAGGCCTACGCAAGTGGATTCCTTGAGCTTAGGAGTTTGAAACTGCCTGAGCAAGAGTAAGACTCCGTCTCTACTAAAAATAGAAAAAATTAGCCACACATCTGTAGTCCCGGGTACTCGGGAGGTAGAGCAAGGAGGATCACTTGAGCCCAGTAGCTGGAGATTGCTGTGAGCTGGGCTAACGCCACAGTACTCTAACCTGAGGCAACAGAGTAAGACTCTGTCTCAAAAACAAAAACAAAAAAGAGATTGATACTCTCATAGGAGAAACACCATTCAAAATTGTGAATATTAAACACTGAAGACAAATAATTATCCTTGGCTTTTTTTATTTTTGAGACAGAGTCTCAAGTTGTCGCCCTAGGAAGAATGCCATGGCATCATAGCTCACAGCAACATCAAACTCTTGGGCTCAAGTGATCCTTGCCTCAGATTTTTCTATTTGAAGCAGAGATGGGGGTCTCCCTTTTGCTCAGGCTGGTCTCAAACTTGTGAGCTCAAGCAATCCACCTGCCTTGGCCTCCCAAAGTGCTAGGATTACAGGCGTGAGCCACAATGCCCGGCCTATCCTTCACTTTTTGTCACAGTCACCAACATTTCAAGAAGGGCTTAAATATTCTTACCTCCTTGACATGAGCATCATCAAAGTACATCCATTTACGGATCTTTGTTTGAAAAAAGAATGTAGAATAATGTTTGCCATAGTAACAGATCATTCCAACTAAGTACAATTCAGATTGCTTGGCCCGGTCATCTGTCACTCTGAAAAACAGCTGTGAGAAAACAAGAAAAAGAACAGTCACATACTCAACCATCTCACATCATCTCTCAGCTCCAGATTCCATCAACATTTTCCTTCTTTTTCCTCTCTTCCCCTCTCAACATTTCTTATAAGGCATTGACTTGATTCTTCCTCTAGCCTAAAAATTTTTTGCTAGTCTAAACCAGTCATCAAAATTAACCTAAAAAGGCAAAAAGTAGGGGAAAATAAGACAGATAGTGGCCAGTAAACTTGTAGTTGTGATGTTTCTTCACACAATCTTTATTTTTAGATTTTTTTAGAGACAAGATCTCTTTCTGTCACCTAAGCTGGAGTGCAGTGGCACAATGACAGTTGACTGCAGCATCAAACCTCTGTGCTCAAGTGATTCTCCTACCTCAGCCATCCTAAGTAGCTGGGACTACAAACACAAGCCATCACACCCAGCTTAATATACCTGTCAACAATATTTTCTTACTGGGTCCCATCATAAGAGGAGCCAGGAAAGTTAAAAAAAAAAAAAGAAAAAAAAAAAGACTAGATGCAATGGCTCATGCCTATAATCCTGACACTCTGGGAGGCTGAGGCAGGTGGACTGTTTGAGCTCAGGAGTTTGAGACCAGCCTGAGCAAGATCGAGATCCCATCTCTACTAAAAAATAGAAAACATAGCCAGGTGTTGTGGTGGGTGCCTATTGTCCTAGGTATTCCATAAACTGAGGCCAAGAGGATTGCTGGAACCCATCAGTCTGAGGTTGTGAGGTTGGTATGATAATGCCACGGCACTCTACCCTGAGCATCAGAGTGAGACTCTGTCTCAAAAAACAAAACAACAGGCTTGACGCCTGTAGCTCAAGCGGCTAAGGCGCCAGCCACATACACCAGAGCTGGTGGGTTCAAATCCAGCCCAGGCCTACCAAAAAACAATGACAACTACAACCAAAAAATAGCTGGCCATTGTGGTGGGTGCCTGTAGTCCCAGCTACTTGGGAGGCTAGGGCAAAAGAATCACTTATGCCCAGGAGTTGGAGGTTGCTGTAAGCTGTGATGCCACAGCACTCTACCCAGGGTGACAGCTTGAGGCTCTGTCTCAAAAAAAAAAAAAAAAAAAAAATTATGAAACATTGCTAACAAATGTAAGCAGTGCATCGTGGTTCTTTGTACCCTCAATGATGCTCCAAAAATAAAAATTTAAATTTAAAAAAACCCAGAAACAAAAAGAACAACAACAACAAAAACCCAAACTCTATTTAGTTTCAAAGGTTTTTTATCTGCTGGCCCTATAAATAAATTTTTCTGTTGAAAACCTAACTAGGGGGTAAGAAAGCCCTCAGGGGGAGCAAGACAGCCATACTGGTTGTCAGCTTTTTAATTTCTAGGTGCCCAGCATTGTCCTAAATGCTAAGAGATGTAAAAAAAAAAAAAATCATTTATTTATTTTTTTTGGCAGGGGCTGGGTTTGAACCTGCCACCTCTGGTACATGGGGCGAGTGCCCTACTCCTTTGAGCCACAGGTGCCACCCATATAGAAAAAATTTTTGAAGAAAAGATTCTTCTGGCCTTGTTTATTTGTTTGAGAAAACAATCAAAAATTAAACCATTACAATATAGAATATGTAGGTGATGGAAATTTAAAAAATAGGAGATTTTATTGGGCACAGCCTACTCAGGTCAGATTCCTTAGGAAGGAAACCTAAAGCAAGATCCCATATAATTCATTAATTCTTCGTTGTAGCTAATGACATTAAAAAACAACTATGATCACCTTCAAAGAACTCCCCATGGAAAGCTACACACTGATGGATACCAGTGCTCAGTCCACCTTTCCAAGCAATTTTGGGATACTTTTTCTGGAATGGCCATCAGAGCTGTCATCAGACAAGATCTGACAACTAAATTTGTGAACTTTCCACCATGTGCTTATGTTGGTAGCACTATACAAACAATTCAGTAAGGTTTTATAACCTCAGTATATCAGTGTCTCACAGCTGTATTTGTGGGGAGGTGTGGTGATATCTTGCTGAGTAGCATTCATTATTGTTGTTACATGTTTTTGTGTGCCATAGAAAGCTTTAGCAGTCATTCCAGAAAAAGACTTCCAAAGTTGCTTTGAAGTCTGGACTAGGCACTAACATCAGTGCATAGCTTCCCAAGGGGAGTACTTAGAAGTTGACCATAGTGATATGTAATAATAAGATATGCAGCATGTTTTCTAGGATGAGTTAATGAACTTAATTGTCAGGCCTTGTATGGACATGGAACTGACAAGGTAGAGACCCAGGTCCAAAGTCTTTTTCCCTGTCTATTTATTTCTCTGAATAGATATACAGGAATCCACTGAGCCACTAAATTATCTTCCAAGCAGCTTCATTACCTTCTCAACAGACAGTTATTCCTCACCATGAATTTCCTACTTTGGGGCTCAGGTCATCAACTTTTCTCTTCTTTACCTCCCATAGCAATTCTATTCAGAAATGTCCATTCAGTTGACCTTAAACCTCCCATTGTTGAATATACGTCCCTACTCTATACTGGTACATATGTAAACTAATATGAGTAGAGAATTCAATTACTCTATGAATTCAACGATTGATTTTTATCAGTACCTAAGTTCTGTCTATCCTTTCTTTCAAAGCCAAAGTTATCCCATTTCTCAAAAAAAAAAAAAAAGAAAGAAAGAAAGAAAAAAAAGAAAACCTTTGCCACCTATGCAAAGGAACTTTGTGAGCACATACATGAATGCACATTTATGTGTACCCAAATATACAGGTTCATCTGTCCAAAACTCTATAATACTTTTTATCTAAGACATGCCTTTTCATTCAGTACTTGTTGCCCTTAAATGATACTAAGATACAAAAGCACTTAAGTCAGAAATAGAGGTAATTAACACGCACATCACCCAGTTTAAGGCAGGTACCCAGGCTGTGGATAACATCCTCTGCCAAGTCTGAGTGGTCCGAGTCCCATACCAGTCCAATTGTGATAATCTGTGGAGCATTCATCAACACTCGGCGAATTCGGATTCTCTCTCCACAGTTGCTCTGAAATACATACATAAGGCTATTTCAAGAGGTTTCCTACTGCTCTGCCTCAATCCCACTAATCCCAGGGTTCCCCTTCTTACCCTAAAACCCAACCCTACTTAACTCACCGGACAATTCCGCAGGTCCCCCATGGTGCTGGCATTCTGTAGCAGCTCACCAAACATACTTGGTGAAGGTTTTTCTCGTCTTTCCAGCATACAAATAGCCTGATTGCTTCAAGATGAGGAATGGAAGGGGAATGATGGTAGGATTGTACTGAGTTACTACAAAATCAAATATGTCATTCATGTAAACTCCTAACTTTTGTGTATTTGACTTTCTTCCTCTGCTTACCCTACCAAAACCCCTTGTTTTGAATGGCTTCACTGTTACCTCTTTACCTGTCCCCAAATACAAAGCTCATAAAATCCCTATTCTTTTCCTACTTTGCTGACCATAGCTGAGCCTAAGAAAAGGGGTGACTTGGAGAAGAAAGAAGGAGAACAAAGGTTATTTTTAAATTACTATTCTGAATAGCTACAATATGGCATAGACTGAGTAATAAGAGTATCAGTTATTTGAATGCCTTCAGTTAAAACTCAATCAACTGGAGGTGTGCCTAAGGTAACCACAAAGAATTCTCTAAGACTCACCAAAGGGAAGTGGTGGAGATATAATGTACCATCTGGATAAAAGGCAGTGGATCAGATGTGGCGCCACAGCTAGTACATACACACTAGATAGACCAGAAAGAAAAAAGGAAAACCAAGAACCCACAGTCATGAACTGTTTTGGCACCCATTTAACACCCCACAACCCAAGATAAAGGGTTCCTGAAAGCCTGGGTGTGGTGGCTCACACCTGTAATCCTAGCATTCTGGGAGGCTAAAGCGGGAGAATTGCTTGAGCTCAGGAGCTTGAGACCAGCCTGAGCCAGAGTGAGACCCCGTCTCTAAAAGTAGCCAGGCATTGTGGTGGGCGCCTGTCGTCCCAGATACTTGGGAAGCTGAGGCAAGAGAATCAATTCAGCCAAGAGTCTGAGGTTGCTGTGAGCTATGATGCTACAGCACTCTACTGAGGGTAATAAAGGAAGACTCTGCCTCAAAAAAAAAAAAAAATTGAAGGGTTACTGAAGGGGTCTAGAAAAGATAAGGATAGAGATAGGGTTCACCTGCTCGAACAATGTCATTGCAAACTTCTGGTGGGAAATGCAGTGTTGGGCAGTACATATATCCTCTTTGGTTTCATCAGCAATGTGGAAGTGAATTCTCATCAGGAGGTTTTCCTGACAGGGAAAGTACAAAAGCAGTACACCATCAATGTTTAACAGACAAATACACAAATTGGTAAGCAACTTCCCCAGAGAAAAGCAATCTTTCTGGAAGTCAGAAATACATCTGATTTTTTTTTTTTAATTTTCTGGTTTGAAATGATTATAAATTCACAGCAAGCTTCAAAAAATGTATAGGAGGTCCCATGTACCTTTCACCTATTTTTCTACAATAGTAACCTCTTACATAACTATAATACAATATCAAAATGAAGAAAGGGACATTGATACAGTCCAAAGTTAATTCAGATTTCACCAGTTTTACATGAACTCATTTGTGTGTGTGTGCACTGTGTGCACAATTTTATCATACATACAGTCATATAATCACCATCACAATCAAAATATAGAACAGTTCCATCAGCATAAAACTTCCTTCATGCTATCCCTTATATCCTTACCCAGCCAATCCTATCCCTTACTCCTAGCAATCATTAATCTTTTCTCCCATCTCCATCATTATTATTTGAAGAATATTATTGGCTGGGAGAGGAGGCTCACACCTGTAATCCTAGCACACTAGGAGGCCTAAGCAGGTGAACTGCTTGAGCTCAGGAGTTCAAGATTAGCCTGAGCAAGAGTGAGAACCTGTCTCTACTAAAAAGAGAAAAACTAGCTGAGTGTAGTGGCACATGCCTATAGTCCGACCTACTTGGGAGGCTAAAGCAAGAGGATTGTTTGAGCCCCAGTGTTTGAGGTTGCTGTAAGATATGATGCCACAGCGCTCTATCCAGGGCAACAGAGTGAGACTCTGTCTCAAAAAGGAAAAAAAAAGAATGTTATATAGTAGAAAACCTTTTCATATTGCACTTTTCACTTAGCATAATTCCCTTGAGATCTATCTAAGTTGTGTAAATGAATAGTTTCTTCCTTTTAATTGATGCATAGTAAGCCACAGTATAGAAGTATCACAGTTTGTTTAACCTTCTAGCCATTAAGGGACACTTGGGTTGTTTCCAGTTTACTATTATGAATAAAGCTTCTATGAACGTTCATATACAGGTTATTGTATAAATAAGTTTTCATTTCTCTGGCATACATTTCCAGGAATGCAAACTGCTAGATCATATGGTAGTTTGCTTATTTAAATTTTTAAGAAACCTACATACTGTTTCCCAGAGAAACTATACCATTTTACATTCCCATCAGCAATATAATATATCAGTGATCCAGTTTCTCAGAAGTACCTCCACTTTTAGCCCACATTTTATCCTGTAATGGGATGTCTATCACTCTTGAGATTTTCAAAATGATACCCAGAGAGAGAATCTTTTCAAGTTTGATGGATAGAACACAGTTCAGAAGAGTTAGGGACACTGGGAGCAAGGTGGCTATCTACAGGATGTCCCAAGGTCATCAAATATGGGAAAATTAAACTCATATTTACTATTAATATATTTTATATTTTTTATATTTATATATCAACATGTAGAAAAGTATGCTGTAAATATTTTGTAAAATTTTGTAATGAATATGTTGTAAATAAAGGTACATTTAGCTACAATTTCTAATTTTCCCTATGTATGACTGTATGGCAACCTTTGGGATACCCTGTATATAGCATACCACACTTGTGCTAGGGACTCAGTTATTCCCTGTTTAATTATCTTTAAAAATGAAGGAGTTATCAAAATGTGGTCCCCAGAACATCAGCATCAGTAACAGTGTCACATGGGAACTTGTTTTAGGAATATTCTGGAGCTCCACACCAGGCCCACTGAATCAGACTGGAGGTACAGCCCAGCAATTTGTATTTTAATGAGCCTTGGCTCCTCTGAAAGTTAAGAGCTACTGCTCTATGCAATGTCAGGCATAAAACAACCCTAAGCCTGAAGGAAAAAACAATAAACCCCCTAGGCAATTCATGCTCTGCAATTACAGAGACACTTTAGCACTCTGAAAAACTGTAAAAACGCCTAGTTCTCACTACAGAGGTAAAGGCAACTAAATTCCACCTTAAAGTAGCCAGTCCCTAATGAAGACCATTAACAGTCCCACTCTATACTAAAGAGGGCCAGAGGCCAGCACTTACAAAGCACTCTGCAGCATCATCCATAATTCCCAGCTGGAAACGTTGTTCATCCTGGAAAGTCTTTGCCAGAGCACTGCGGAGAGTGTCTGATGGAAGCACTTTTTCACTACTACATTGAAACTGGTTAAAGATTCCCTGTAGAGAAAAGGTTAGACAAGAGAAAAAGTACAATGCTTTTATTAAATGTCCACTATCCTAGTCTGTCATGCTAATATCTCCATGCTGATAAACATGCTTCCCATGGGCTGTCTCACTCAGGCTGGTCTCTAACTCCTTCCCATGGGCTGTCTCACTCAGGCTGGTCTCTAACTCCTGGTCTCAAATGATCCTCACCTACTTAGCATCCCAAAGTGTTAGCATTACAGGCATGAGCTACTGTGACCAGCCTGTTTTATTTTTTTCTATGGCACTTATTACTATCTGTCATACCATTTATTTTACTTATTGTCTGACTCTATTCTCTAGAATGTAAGCATAAGGACACACATTTGTCCTTTTATTTCCTGCTGTACTTCAGCGCCTAGTAAAATACTTGAATATAAAGGGAAACCAATAACTTTTTTGGGGAGGGTGGGGACTGAGTTTTACTTTGTTACCCTGGGTAGAGTGCCATGGCATCACAGCCCACAATGACCTGGAATTCTTGAACTCAAGTGATTCTCTTGCCTCAGTTTTTCATTTTTTAGTACAGATGGGGGTCTCACTCTTGCTCAGGCTGGTTTCAAACTCATCGGTTTAAGCAATCCACCCGCTTCAGCCTCCCAAAGTGCCAGAATTATAGGCGTGAGCCATCACACCCAGGCTCCAATAACTATTTTTTAATAAATGAGTTAACAGACCCATTAATCGTGAGATGTAAATACATCATATTAAGGCAGTGGTTCTCAACCTTCCTAATGCCGCAACCCTTTAATACAGTTCCTGTGGGTCACGACCCATAAATTGAGAACCACTGTATTAACATTGTTAAGTTCCCTATCTCTTTTTTTAAACAAGAATCATCTAGAAAAGTTGAAAAACTTTCTTTCTTTCTTTCTTTTTTTTTTTTATTATTATTTTATTTTATTTTTTTTTTATTTATTAAATCATAGCTGTGTACATTGATATGATCATGGGGCATCATATACTAGCTTCATAAACCATTTGACACATTTTCATCCCAATATTCAACATAGCCTTCCTGGCATTTTCCCAGTCACC
>CAUYPK010151155.1:0-12073 GCA_963574355.1 Loris lydekkerianus | reverse complement strand
TGCAAGAGCAGGCAACCTAAGACAGGGGCTATGTTTATCCGCCATACAAAAAACAAAAGAGGGAATTGTTGGGCCCTGCCATGTGCCTGAGGCCTAGTGCAACTTCCTGAGCCTGACTAGATGTAGATCCATCGAGCTACTTCCGTGTAGCAATGACTCAGCAAGGCCCGGCCTGAAACTGCCTCTACCTAGATGCAGCCAATGTGGTACCATGCCATTGGCCCAACCCTGTCACGCACCTCATCTCCCGCCTTCTTTCCCTGCCCCTTCCCCACACTCTATATAAGCAGCTGCTTGACGCAATAAAGTTGAGTTCCTGCTTAAAAAAAAAAAAAAATAAAAATAAAAATAAATAAATAAATAAATAAATAAAAATAAAATTCTAGTAAAAACTTGACTACTCATCCCTAGGCTAGCACTTCTTTTTCCTTTCTTGTTATGTCCTTTCCTCTCTTGGAAATTATAATAAAATTCTTCTTTTAAAACATGCCTTAATATCTGAGTTGAGAATTCTTTCTCAGCCTACAGCACAAGCACTCCTAACACTTGGTACGTTAGCAAACTTACTTTAGCATGCTTTCCAGAAGAATGTCTTACTTTGGCCTAAGTGTCACAGGAAGAAAAGTAGAGATGTAGAAGACAAAGAAAGGAAGGAAGAAAAAGAAAGAAAGAAAAAATAAGGAAGAAGAAGAAAAGAGAAAAAAGAAGGCAGGTGACAGCCTCTGTATGGCTATAAAAAATTATAAAAGAATAGATAGACTAAGAAAGACATTAGAATTCCCATCAAAATTACTTATAATTTTAAATTGGAGAACAAAACTTTTGGTGTTGTTGTTGTTGTTGTTGTTGTTAGAAAAATTCCAGATTATGTTTTTTGGGGGGGTTTTTTTATGTTTTTTTTTTTTTTTTTTTTCTTTTTGGCCAGGATCTCACTCTGCTGCCCAGGCTTGAGTGCTTTGGAGAGATTATCGCTTATACCGCCATCAAGGGATCTTTCTGTGTTAATCTCCCAAAGTTTTGGGATTTTAGTTTGGGGTGATACATTGCAGCTTGTCAGAGTATTATTTTAAGTACCTAGCAAATTTGGACATTGTCTCTTGAAGGAATCTTAGCTGGGTTGTCCCTTGGTTTAGAATAAGGCTTCAGTGTTACCACAAGTATTTTTGTTACGTTCCCTATCCTAAAGGTACATAATTCTGTCCTGCAAAAATGTCAGAGATTATGTTCACAGTCATTTTTAGTTAAAATGATATAAATCATGACTTGGAAGGTGCAAATTATTACGGAAATAGCCATTTTGAATGAGAAGGAAGGAATTAAAGTTACAAATAAATTTTCAGTAAACTCATTTCTTTTTTCCTGTCCTGTTTTAGATTTCTGTAAAAATTATATAGGGTTCAAGATAATCAATTATGGTATTCTGTTAACTCTGTTAATTGTAATAGGATGCTGTGAAGGAACAAAGATGGCTGTGAACTCACTGTAACTCCTCAGGAGTCTTACCCTTCTCCCTGAAAATGTAGTAGGAATTAGTGGCTTGATTTTTCCATAGAAGACAGTAGGAGTGAGATTCTGGGACTTCTAAGGCTAGAACATGAGAAGCTTGCAGTGTCTGCTTTGGTTTTTTGGAAGACTTGCTCTGGGACTACCCTGAGGCCATCTTTTTGAAGAGAACATTAGATGAAGGAAAGATGTGCTAAGACGAAATGAAAAATAGAAACCCAGCTTTTACCTCCAGCTATTCCAGCCCCAGATGTTTAAGTGATCACGAAGGATACGCTGAATATTGGAAAGCAAGAAGACTTCATTCTTATCCAAATAACAGATCCATGAGCAAAATGAACGGCTGTTGCTGGTTTCAGCAACTAAGATTCATAGGAAAGCATCTAACCATAACAAATGCCTTTGCAGCAGCTCACGTTACACGTCCTAAAAGGTTGTACAGCTGCATCTGCAAGGCTTGGCTCCCCAGGCCTTGTTACTGCCAGAGGTGTGCTGGTACTCCTTGTTGGCAAAATCAGAATTCTGTTACACTGAACAGTCTCAATTTTAGAGCTTATCTTTTATTCTCAAGGACAAACTATACCAAAAACTTGGCTCTCAGAACTAATGAATTTTAAGATTCCTAAAAAGGTCTAGAGTACAGTATTTGGCCATGGCATTTGATTATTGGATTTTATCCTCTTATTAGCTAACAGAGAAATGGTTGCATTCTTAACATATATTAAAAGCCACACGCTTCTCATATCACGCTTCTCAATAATGATGGTGGGTATAACCAGATTGCTCTGCATTATTTCAAAATACTACTGCACATGAGCAATGTGCCTGGTCACCCAAAGTCTCTAATGGAGACATACAAGGAGATTAATGTAGTTTCTTGCCTGCCAGAACATGTCTATTCTACATCCCACGGATCAAGATATAATTTCTACTTTCAAGTTCTATTTAAGAAGTATACTGCACAAAGCTTTAGCTACCATAGATAGTGATTCTTCTGATGGATGTGAGCAAAGAAAATTGAAAACCTTTTGGAAAGAATTTATTATTCTAGAAACATTCATTATTCTTAGGAACAAATAAGAATAGGAACATAAAAAGGAAGAAGTTGATTCTAACCCTCGTGGATAACTTTGAGGGGCTCAAGACTTTAATGGAGAAAGTAACTGCAGATATAATGGAAGTAGCATGAAAATTAGAATTAGAAGTGGTGCCTGAAGCTGTAATTCAATTATTGTATCTCATGGTGGAAAATTGAATGGATAAGGAGTTGCTTCCTAAGGATGAAAAAAGACAGTGGTTTCTTGAGATAGAAGCTACTCCTGGTGAAGATGATCTGAACATTGTTGAAATGATAACAAAGGATTTAGAATATTACATAAATATAGCTGATAACACAATGGCAGGATTTGACAGAACTGACACAAGTTTTGAACAAAGTTTTACTGTGGGCAAAATATCATCATGCAACATTGCATGCATGAAACTGAAATATTTCATGATATTAAGTGCCATCAATGTGGCAAACTTCATGATTGTCTTCTTTTAAGAAATTTCCACAACAACCACAACATTCAGCAAATACCACCTTCATCAGTCAGCAGCTATCAACATTGAGGCAAGACCCTCTAGCAGCAAAAAGATTACAGCTCACTGAGGCCAAGATCATTGTTAGCATGTTTAGGAATAAAATGTTTTTAAATTAAGGTATGCATGGATTTTATACATTATCCTACTACATGCTTAATGTACTACAGTTTAATTAAGGATAACTTTTAAATGTACTGGAAAACCAACAAATTCATGTGACAGATTTCATTGTAATATTTATTTTATAGCAGTGGTCTGGAACTGAACTCTCAATATTTCTGTAGTATGACTATACAGATAGGACAATTTAATCTATAAATCATATATATATGGAGAGAGAGAGTGTTTTACATACACAGCCTATTAAATCCTCAAGACAACCCATTTCAGTAGGTGACGAGGTGATATCTTATTGATTCCTTATATATATTCAATGTACTTAGTCATTTATATTTCCATAATTATTACAAAATTCACCATGTTGTGTGTTTACATGAATATAGTTTATTACCTTAACTCTGTCAAGGTAAAACAAAAAGCAAACAACAAAAACTAAAGTATCCACAGAAACTAGAAAAACATCTCATAACTTGATGATCAAAATTGCACCTGGAGGAAAAATGCTTATAGTTCTATTGATTTTGCATTGTAAATGTACAGAATAAAATTGTTAGAGCAGTTTTCACCTCTTTTTAAAGATAGTGCTTTAAAGATAATGTCAGTAACATGTATAGAAATAAACAGTAATTTATAAAGTTTATAATCTTCATGTTGTTCGCACACTTGTTTGGTTTTCTTGAATACCCACTGTTAATTAGAGTAGAGGGTCTGTTGTAGTAATCAATTTAACCCAAGAAGAGAGGATGTGATTAAAATTTTTCTCTGACTGAATAATACTAATGAGATGATTGTGATGTGCCAGATTTCTTAAGAGCCTGCAAAACCATCATCACCACCACTATCACCCATAATTGATAACTTAAAATTTTCCTGTTGATGGTCAGGCCTGGTGGCTCACGCCTATAATCCTCACACTCTGGGAGGCCAAGGTGGATGGATTGCTTGAGCTCAAGAGTTTAAGACCAGCCTGAGCCAGAGTAAGATCCATCTCTAAACATAGCCAAGTGTTGTGATGGGCTCTTGTGTTGTGATCAGCTACTTGGGAGGCTGAGGCTAGGGGATCGTTTGAGCACAGGAGTTTGAGGTTGCTGTGAGCTATGAATGCCATAGCACTCTACTGAAGGTGACAAAGTGAGATTCTGTCTAAGAAAAAAAAAAATTCCTGTTGATAAAACTTTTACAAACTGTAAATCCAGACTTATTTTCAAAACAATGAAGGGTATATTTACCTGCCCATTCACCTTTCTAACCATCCATCTCTCCATCCCGACCATCCATCCCTTAAAAACACAGGTAAGGAGGATATGCCATACATCAGGTGCTATAAACTTGTTGGAAAAACAAACTAGCACACATATTCCCTACTTCCAAGGAGCATCTATTAATGATAAAAGGGATGGTAATCAATTGATTGACGATTCAATATATGCCTTCAATACATGATAAATCAATGTATAGAGTATTTTTTGGAACACATGGATATCAATTGTTATTATTTTTTAATTTAGTAATGTTTTAGAGAGTAGAATGATTTTGGACAGGACAAGGTCTAGAAGATAGAATGAAAAAATTTAAGGCATTGAGGACAAAACATTGACTTCATTTCTGGAAAATGTGGTAAATTTAAAATAGTTCACATATAAGAATGTTCGTAACTGAAGATGACATAACTGAAGTTGATGGGATTGGAAGGGCAAGCTTGGCCTTAGGTATTCTTAATGATCTAAATCTGTGCTCAAGTGAAAATACGATTTCTTTCTAATAGTTTCTTGAGGGCATTTTTCACATCCTTGTTTCTGAAGCTGTAGATGATGGGGTTAAACATGGGGAAAACAACAGTATAAAACACTGCGACCACCTTGTCTGTTTCTGGAAAATAGCTGGCAGTGGGACGCAAGTACGTGAACAGAAGGGCTCCGTAGAACAAGGTGACAGCTACCAGATGGGAAGCACAAGTGGAGAACGTTTTGCCTCTGCCACCTGACGACTGGATACTCAACACAGTGATGAGGATACAGAAGTAAGAGAGAAATATGACAACAAAAGTGCTGGTCTGGATGAAGCCACACAAAGCAAAGAGCAGAAGCTCATTGATGTGAGTGTCTGCACAGGACAGAGCCAGGAGAGGTGGGATATCACAGAAAAAATGGTTGACAATGTTGGAGCCACAAAACGGCAGCCTGAATGTGAGGGACACGTGCACCAGTGAAGTCACGCTCCCACTGAGGTATGCCAGCACAGTGGAGCAGACACAGACTCTCCTGGACATGAGTGTAGAATAGAGCAGAGGGTGGCAGATGGCTGCATAGCGGTCATAGGCCATCACTGCCAGGATCAGACACTCAGCATCAGCAAAACAAGCAAAGAAAAACATTTGCAGTGCACAACCATAGGGAGAGATGCTCTTCTTGGATGCTAAGAAATTTATCAGCATTTTAGGAGCAATTGCTGTAGAGTAGCTGATGTCTAAGAAAGACAAGTTGCTGAGAAAATAATACATGGGGGTTTGAAGGCTTGAGTTAATATAAACCAGAATTATTAAACCCATGTTTCCCACCACAGTTACTGTATATACCATGAGCAATGCCAAGAACAGTGTGACCCTGAGAGGAAGATAATCTGTGAATCCAACGAATACGAATTCCGTTGGCATGGTGTAATTACTCCCCAACATCTTCTTAGTTTCCTTGTCTTTCTCACTGGCAACAGATGACATAAGAAGATGTGAGTTGGCTTGGGATGTAGATGACCTAACAGTATCTTTATTCTCTATTCTGTTGGAAGCAAGTGGAAAGTTAATAAAATTGCAGATGTGACGTTTTCTGTAATATTATTTTATGTTTTTGTCCTTTTCTAGAAGTAATTCATTAAAGATCATTATTGGTAGAAGAAAATATTATTCACAATGCTCTTTAAAAGATATTCTCATTTAAAAGATATATTTCATGATGGTATTAATTCCTTCCAAGATGAAAGAACATAAATGTGGCTCATGTGATGAGACCTGGTAGAATAATGAGAGTATTGGCAAAATATGTAGAGGCAAACTATATTTTCCCAATCCTAAAATCACATTCTTCCACATAAACGAGAGTTGAAAAAATGTTGAGAAAAAAATTTCCACAGTTACATAATCAACAGAAAACCAGACTAGTTAAAATCATGGTAGTTATGCAAGAGATAACTGGATTTAAATTTGGACTTGGGCTGGGCCTGGTGGTTCCTGCCTAATTTCTCAGTACTTAGGGAGGCCAAGGCAGGAGGATTACTTAAGGACAGAAGTTTGAGATTAGCCTAGGCTATATAGTGAAACCCCATTGCTACAAAAATAATAATAATAATAAAATAAATAAATAAATAATAATAATAAAATTAGCTGGATGTAGTGGCACACACCTATAGTCCTAGCTACTCAGGGGTTTAAGAGGGAAGGCTTGCTTGAGCCCAGGAGTTAGAGATTGCAATAAGCTGTGATTGTGCCACTGCACTCCAGCCTGGGAGAAAGAGCAAGATTGTCTCAAAAATAAATAAATAAATATTTCTAGTGTGACTGAAGGATCTGCAAATATGTTTTCTCACATAATACTGGCTGGAATATAATGATATCCACGCTTAGTGATGAAAAATTTAGTTTATATGTTAATAGCTTTAAAATGTGTGTATTCTTTTATTTTCTTACGTACATCAGTTTTTATGTCACATGCGTACATTCAAGAATAGCATACATTGGAGAGTAATTTATTAATGAATGTGACATATCTATGCAATCATTGAAATATGTATTGGAATATTTTGGAGATAATGACAAATTTTTCATAGTAATAAAGAAAATAAAACTCACTGTGACCAAGAGTGCATCCAATGTTTTTTGTTCCTGAGCACACATTAAATTAAAAATATAATTCTATGAGGCTGGGCACAGTGGCTCATATCTGTAATCCTAGCACTCTGGGAGGCCGAGGCAGGTAGATTCCCTGAACTCATGGATTCCAGACCAGCCTGAGCAAGAGCTAGACCCCATCCCTAAAAATAGCTGGGTGTTGTGGTGGGCACCTATAGTCCCAGTTACTTGGGAGGCTGAGGTGAGATACTCACCTAAGCCCAAAAGTTCGAGGTTCCTGTGAGCTGTGACACCATGGCACTCTACCGAGGGTGACAAGGTGAGACTCCATCTTAAATAAATAAATAAATAAATAAATACATTTCTAAACATAAGGCAATATGTGAATGGATTAAGAAATTGTGGTATAGGTTTACCCTAGAATATTATATAGCCATAAAAGAGATAGTAATCTAGTATCTTTTGTAATAACCTCAGAGGAATTAGAGACCATTTTCCTAAGTGAAGTATCACAAAAATGGAAAAACAAACACCACATGTACTCAATATTACTTGGACATACATGGAAGTAAAACGCAAAGAAGATTAATTAGATGTGCTCAGGAGTGTGTAGGGTAAATTCTAACCTAACTGGTTCAATGCATAGATTCTGGATGAATAGCACACTTACAACTTAGACTTACAAAGTTCCAAAGGAAAATATGTAAACAAAATGTGTGTATCCTATAATATTAGGAAATAAAATAAATAAATGTAAATCAAGAGTTTCACTTTGTTAATCACCAATATACATGATACAGGAAAATCGGTAATTTCTTCTCAGTAGTTTTCTGTACTTTATTAAAATCATGATACCTGTTAATTTGGTATATAAAAAGTTGTTTTCAAAATGAGAGATTCCTAGGTTAGTCCTTCAGAAAAGTTGATAAAATTAGCTATAGTGAACGCAGAGAACTTCCATTGGGTATTACTTTATCCATTTAACAAAATCATAAGAATAAACATTTATTTCCCTTTAAACATCTGGGAAAGTAAATGATTAGTTCATGGCTATATGCTATGCATTCACCAAATTGATTCCAAATTCAGAGCTATTTCTCTATTAAATCCAGTTGCAAGTTATTTTATCTATTTGTTTATGTATGTATTTGCTACTGACTGCAAAATGCTAAGACCTGCCTTTGTGTTTTGTTACATAAAGGGTATATAGCATGAGGTTTCTTACCCCAGGTCACAACTTTGATTTTTCTATGGCATCTAACTTTTCTGTCCCAGATAAATTCAAGAAATGTTATTCCCCATAATGTAACACTAAGATATGTTTATTTTCTATTTGGAGGAGATTTGTTTGCACAAAACCTTCCAATTTATAAAAGGCTGTAAACAGTGGCACTTTTACTCTCCTTCAATTTCCCCTATATCCAAAGGTATTTATTGCTAAACATTCCTTAATATATTGTGTTCTATCAGGGATGTTTGACTATAAAAATAGATTGAGCAGGTTGGAAGGAGCATCAGGAATAAATATTGGTGAATTTCACCCACTGTACCCTTGTGACCTGAAATATGCTCAGATTCTAAATTACATCATATTGACATCTACGTTTGGAATATTCCTCAGTCTCTCCATAGGACAAAGTATCACATGGGTAACATCACAGGGAGACAGATTAGACCCAACATATTACACAAAAATCTTAGAGGAAGAGCTCTCAGTGAAGGAACTATGCTACCCAGCAGGAATAGAGTTGCCTTTCCTTGGGAGTTAAGGTGATATGTAATGTTTATTTGTCAAAAATGGAGTAAAGAAGATTTCTATAGAGACAATTGGAATAAAAAGAGTTTCTTGGTCTTTTTTGTAAGCATCTAACTAAAGATTTAATATTAATCTTAAAATACAAAAACGTACCAAATTTAGAAGAGTCTCTGTCATTGCTTCAGGAACTACCAACATTACACTTTCCATCAGTGAGCAGCGATCTACAGTAAGATTTCAGTTCATCATGTTTATAGTCTGTTTACTTGGCTTAGATGTGGTGTCAATTGTGTGGAAGGAGCCACAGGATGGAAGGAAGAATAGGAAAGAGGTAATTGTCTGGAGACCTGGGTTCTAATTCTGACTAAACCAATACAAATCATTTCTCCTTTAGTCATAATTTTCTTATTTATAAAATCTAGCTTACTCTGTTACCTCGTACCTCCTGTGTTTATTATGTGGAGTCGTCACATAAGACAATGAGACCATGTACATTTAAAATCTTTGTAATGAAAAACTAGCATTTATATTTAGCTAGAGATTATTAACATAGGTTGCTAAGATCAGGTATTTTTATCAAAGCATTATTTTCTCACTAGAAACAACAAATGAATGAACAGACAAAAAACAATTAACTACAGCATAAAATACATAGAAATACATACAAAAAATTCACCAAGCCAAACAATAAACACCACTGCTATCACAACAGTAACAAGATCACAACAACAAAATTAAGTAATAATTTCCTTTCCCTGAAGGGTTTTCATTTGAGCTTTTTATGACCTGGAACCTTGGTTTGTTCTCATTCATTATCTAGTTATCTGCATTCTTGATGAGGATGATGATGATGATGAAAACAATAAATAATTGCTAAAATGTATGGAGAGTAGCCAACATATTTGTGAAGTATTCGACATGCATCATTTTGACTAAGCCAAGTGATTATCCCATAAATTAAATATTATTGTTTCATTTTTTTAACAGATGATGAAGCTGAAGCATAGAAATATAATTAACTTCCTCAGGTTCAGTATTCAAAAAGAGAATTATATTTCAGTTATGCCATTTTTAAAGTCAAATGACACCCTAAAAAATTGTTCAGACATGTTTTGTAGTCAAAGTGTTCAGAGACTGAGCATCTGAGGGCAACTTCACTTTTCTCAAAGATTTTATCTTACCCTTCTTTGAACTGACATCAGAAAAATATCCTGAAATGAGTTGGAGCTCAGGGAAAATCTGATCTGACAAACCTTCTATTTATAAAATGTTTCCATTAATTATTTTTATTTGCTACTCTATGGAAGGAGATATGCAGATGACAGAAATATTAGAGCTAATTACAGTCAATCTATTTATAATCTATCTTTTACAAATGGCATTGTGTTGTGGTGGCTAAGCACACAGTATTTAGAATTAGACAAATTTTGAGGTTAACCTCAGACTTTCCAGCTAATTTTCCAGAAGCTATTGAACTTCTTTGTAGCTAAATGTACTTGTTTTAATTCACATAACAACACACTACAGAATTGAAATCAAGATTAAGCTAAATTATTATGGCACCTTTTATAAGACCTGATATATTGTCTATGCTTAACAATACATTCATTGTGTTTTATGTAATTATTAATACTACTGACGCCATTATGATTATTTAATAATTCAACATCTGAATTGTGAATCGTAAATTATGCTAAATTGTATTTATAAGAACAGACACAAAAATGTTAACCATACTGTGGACGTATATGTGTTATATACTCAGAGAATCTGAGGTTTAGCTTCCTAGTACAGAAAATGAATTAGACTTCTGTATTTCCCAAAATTTGTAGGTAGAAATAAATACATAGGAATATTCCATAGGTGGAATAAAATACTTAAAAAAATAAGGCAATAAATCTTTCTTTTTTTTGGGGGGGGGGGTGGCGGCAGAGTCTCAATTTCACCCTTGGTAGAGTGCCATGGCATCATTCTCACGGCAACCTCAAAATCTTGGGCTCAAGCAATTCTCTTGCCTCAGCCTCCTGAATAGCTGGGACTAGCCCACCATAACATCTGGCTATTTTTAGAGATGTGATCTTGCTCTTGCTCAGGCTGGTCTTGAACCTGTAAGCTCAAGCAATCCACCTGGCACAGCCTCCCCAGGTGCTAGGATTACAGGCCTGAGCCACTGCGCCTGCCCAAGCAGTGATTTTCTGTAATTGTAATGGATAAGGTAAACTTAAATCTATGCCACCATCACCTTCTGCCAACTTCCTCAGGCCACATACACAGGAAAACTCAAAGAGAATAAAACAGAATAAAGCAAGAACAAACAAACAAACAGCCTCACAGGGAGTCGGCAAAGACAGATTTTCTCTTGATAAATCCATTTTAATCCATTTCCTTTGCTACATTCACAGTTGACATTTGTTGATGATGTAGGGAATAAATCACCTACCTTAGCACCATCTAGAAATTTGAATTTGTAGAATTTTATTTTTCAGCGGGTGCTGGCAACATTTTCCTTCACGTTTTAGAAACAGGTCTGATAAAGAATGGCATTTATATTCCAATCTACAACAGGTGGGACATCGTCCCAAGATAATCCCCAACCCCAGTAGGCGTTGGATAGGCAATTACTCTGCTCCTAGTGGTGTGGCCTGGCTGATTTATTTTAAATAAAAAAAGTAGAGAATAGAACCCAGCTGACTGTAACGTAGCTGATAATAACATATGCCTCTATCATTACAAGATCTTTGACTAAAACAACAAACCTTTAATTCTATCAGCCAGTGGGAGGAAAAAAAAAAAAAAAAAAAAAGAATAATTTCTCCTATAAATTTCATGATTTCTATCAGTTGTCACTATGAATTCAGACAATTAAATATACAAGGCAATTCTAAAGTGCAAACTCAATATTATTGAGAATAATCTCAGGCACCCGCATTTTGTTTCTCGGTGCCATAAAAAAACACACCTTGAATTTTTAACAGGATTAAGACTCAGGTGACCTGAATTTACATGTTAGTGTTGCTATCTGACAACAATGGAGACTTGAGCTACTTTTTAAATTTGTATTAATGTTTGAATTGTGAATAATAATTGTGCACATCCTCAGATTCTTTTTTTAATTTTTTTAAATGTATTTTTATTTTTTATTAAATCATAGCTGTGTACATTGATATGATCATGGGGCATCATACACTAGTTTCATAGACTGGTTGACACTTTTACATCACACTGGTTAACATAGCCTTCCTGGCAATTTCTCAGTCATTGTGTTA